>VOPJ01002148.1:14388-107325 GCA_014673585.1 Semibalanus balanoides
GGGGGGAATTTGCCTCTCACGGATTTTCTAAATAACTTGAACAATAATCACTATGTACAATATATCGAAGGGAAACTTTCAGTACATTATGCTGCATCAATTATACTTCATATCATATCTCTATTAAATCGATATCGACAGGGCGGATCCAGGGGGCGAAAGGGGCCACGCCCCCTAAGCCCCTGAAATTATTATTTTCCCGCATCCCCTAAAAAAACGGTCAGACAAACGGTCGGCCACTGCAAATTTATAATAAAAATTGCATTTGAAGCATTCAAAATCCAGCTATCCAGTCAAAACATAAAAATTTCGCGCCGCTTCGCGGCATGACACCAAGTTTCGCATTTGCTTATACAAATATCGAAAATGGAAAAATACATTGCATTATTGTCTGGTAGAGGTTCTCCCTGGCGGTAATTGCTGGCCCCCGGGAACAATATTTTGCATCATACCAAGATGTGCAACCAGGAAAAGGGGTTACCTGAGGCTTGGCTCCACGAACGGTCAGGGGCGGATCTAGCCGCTTGGTTTGGGGGTCCAGACGGCAACTGGCGGATCCAGACTCTTTCCGTGGGGGCACCTTTGTGTGGCAAAAATTATCTTCATTTTTTATCCGTGGATATTGGGCTGATCACTATTCTTGGCATTGGGTTAACAAATGAAATTTTTGAAAAACACAATTTCTAAGAAAAACACAATGGATTTTTTCGATAAAAAAACACATTTTCGGGGACAGAAATTCGCAAATACACCAAAACGCGACTATTTCGTACATATACACACTATACGTAATAATAACGTTTATCTCATACCAACTTCACAGGGGCGTCATCGAAAATCCTTGAGGGTGGCTGAAATGACGAAAGCAATTATATCCATTTTATTGCGTGTATTTAAAAAGCCTTTACACATTTTTAATGTGATTTCCATGTATATAATAGGTAACTAGTTAGGTTGGCGCTCACGCGATTTTTTTCCTGGTTCGCCTCGATAACATTGATCAAGGCCTTGTAGAAGAAGAGGCTTCAAAATATGCTTTTTATATCGATTTCAGCTTTAAGGCGAAACCGAAGAATGACGGTGGCTTCGTTTACGATGGCTATTCGTCTACCTCCGATGTGACGCCGCGAAGCGGCGTGAAATTTTAATTTTATGTAGTGAAAAACGACATTTTCATATTGGAACCAGACTATAATTGGAGCCAAGCCTCGGGTCACCCTTTTCCTGGTTGCACAGCTCGGAATGATGAAAAATATGCAAATGAATGTAGTTATAATATGCATTAGCCTCGTATAGTAAATAACGATGACCGGTGGCGGTTAACACTCAACAGTATATATAATAATAATAATAGCTGTACGGCTGTACCTATACATCTGTACCAAACTATAACAACTGGTAATAGTGCAAATGGCTTTAAAGCAAGATTGAGGCAGAAAGACGCACATAATGGTCCCTGTGGATCTGGAGGAGCCTAGATTAGGAGAGACTTGGGTCTTGGTCTGGTCCCCACTATTAGCTCTTCGGTCCAGCTAGGTTTAATTTGGCACCGCGGGCAGCTTTTCTGGTTGCCGATTTCTGCGACATTTCGTTCGCGTCGCCTTTTTGGGAACTCGGCAGACTAGCTAAGCATGTAGCCCGCTTCAAAGTTAATATTTGATGAACGGCCAGTAAGTTAATATTGGATGAAGTCCCCGTGGCCAGTAATTACCGCCAGGGAGAGCTTTGGCAGACACTAAATGTAATTCGTTTTCCTATTTTCCAATTTGTATAAGCAGTTGCCAACTTATGTCATGCCGCGAAAGCGGCGCGTTTTTTCCGTTTTTGGCTGTGGATAGCTGGATTTTGACTGCTGCAAAGGCAAATTTGTACGATAAATTGCCAATTATGTCGACCGTTTTTTGGGGGAAGCAACTATAGTCTCAGGCCCTTTGGGGAGGCCATGATGCCCCGTGGCCCTCCCTGGATCGCCCCCCGCTCACGGTCTGGTTTCAATATTATAATTCATTTTTAAGGGACCTAAAATTAAAATTTTTCACACCCGACTTCGGCGTCACATCAGTAACCCAATTTGTCATAACGAAGCCAATCGTCATCGTATTTGGTTCGACGTTTTACACTTGCTTGAAATGATAACAGTTTTTAAGCTTCTATCCTTTACAGGCCATCTTATCCTTACACCGCCGTATACCTGGGGTTATCAGGGCAAAACACGTACAAAATTTTCGCCGCTTCGTTACGACCTAATAACATGTACATATAATATAACATGAAAACACACATGTAATGCTGAAGGAGGTTTAAAATACACGCCAAAGTAGGAGTACATCGTTTTCGTCATTCACTGACTCACCATTTACAAATATTTAATACGGCGACGCACCGTGTGGTCAGTTGAAGTTGGGCTGATGACGCTTCTCTCCTTACCCCCACCCCCGTCAACAACTTTCCTCGCTGACGGCCTGCTATCCCTTTCACCCCGCTCAATAACATGTTTTGGAAATATTCCACTGGATTTGGCCCCTTCCCCAAATACCAACCTCCCATGTATCTATATGGGTGTAGTACGCTGGGAATATTGACGTTGTATTGATGTCATGGCATTTATTTGGTGTACAAACGATAAATGTTAGGGAAATCGTACAACATTGAGTATTAATGCAAATATAAAAGGTCAGAAGAAAGGAAATGACATTGTCTTCAAAATGGCTATCTCCGATTTACGTAACTTTTTGGTTTTAACCCCCAAAACTCAACAAAATCATTTTTGTTTCGGAAAAAATACACGGCGCCCCCTCAGGTGCCAAAAGAAGCGCCCCCTAGGGCCTGCAGCCCCCCTCAATTAAAATCCTGGATCCGCCACTGTCCCCGTGCTCCCCCTCCTGGCTACGTCCCTGGTCAGTGTCAATAAAATATTTTGAGAAAAATAATATTTCCAATTTTTTTACTCTCGAAGAAAAATGTATTTAAGAATTTTTTAACGTATAAAACATCGTAACTTTGTAGTGGCCACATTTCGAAATCACCTAACTTGACCTAAGGTCACGTGACCAAAATGCAAAATTTTAGAAATTTCCAAAAATGATTATATGTCATAAATATATTGCTCATGAAGATTATAATTCTAAATTTGTATATGATTCGGTCTACCTATATGGGAGATATTCGCTGATGAAAATTAGAGTATTGTACGACTTCGAATAATTTTATCAGGCTATTCCTCCAAAACTATTGGGAACGGTAGCTGGGAAAAAATTCACAGCAAAAAAAGTCAGAAAGTCGATAAAAGGAAACAAAATTGCCGTTGATTTGGGTATTTGCACTATTAAGTTTGCAAAGTTATTACCAAAAAACGTGTGCTGTCATTAAATTATTTTTCATTGTAAACATGATCATGTTTAAATATATGAAGATAAAATATTAGAGAAAAAGTATTCTCCCATTTTTTGAAAACTTTTGTCGAAGGAAATGTATTAAGTATTCTTAAACGTATACAAAATCGTCACTTTTTAGTGGCCACTTTTCGAAATCACGTGACTTGACCTAAGGTCCCTAAGGTCACGTGACTAAAATTCATTTTTTTTGAAATTTCAAAAAATGATTATATTTCATAAATATATTGCTCATGAAGATTCGAATGCTAAATTTTTATATAATTCGATACACCTATATGGGAGATATTCGCTGATGAAAATTAGAGTTTTGTACGAATTCGAAGAATTGCCTCAGGCTATTACTCCAAAACTATTGGACGGGTGAGGCTGAAAATTGCATAGCGTTATTCAGCGACCCAGAATAACCTATAAGGAAAAAGTTTTATCGAAATCGGAGATGTAGGGTGTTATTTCACGATTTTTTTGGTCGATCTGTCAACCTAACCTAACCCCAGCTCCTGGGGAATTCACACCAATGGAAGTTGCGCACTAAGTCTGCGAGTGTTCCGTTGGCTGTGAACTTCACACATGAGCGGGCATACATCGGTGCACAGTGAGTGCAAGTGTACACCATGTTACGGTCATTGAACCGGGATGAATGCCACCGGTCTCACGCTATCCCGCGGAGGCGAGCTAAAGGTGCTTACATGTTACAAATTTAAAATGACTAATAAACAAACTAAAACTGACTCCTATCTCGAGTTCTATGAAGGAAACACATTGAGTGTGGCACGGCATGTTCTGTTTTATGTTAAACCTATGCACTAGTATTTTTGCTGTGTAGAATTTGGCAGTTGGAGCAAAGGTTTTGTAAAAGTATCTTTTTCATACGATATTTTGTGGAATATCAGGTTCGCTATTGACTGTATGTGGAATTCACAGCTCATGTGAGCGATACAGTAACATGGCACGGCGGTGCGGCGTCAGAGCGCCTACTGGACCGTGAAGCCGTCATGCGGGTGGGCCTCGTGGTGTGCGGGACGTCCGGCGGAGCGCACTAACCGGACATAACGCAGTTCCGGTATCCAGCCGTCCGACTCGACCGCCGAGAGATTCTGCCTCGTCACGCTCAGAGATGAGGCGAGCAAATTAGAAACGGAAGCGGGAGGTGCTGCATGCATTTGTGCTGCATTCGGCGTCACGCGACCGATGGAGGATGTGTCATGTTGTCATGATTATTGATTTCTCTTCAATTTGGAGGGTATAGGTATTAAAGGGACACTGCCACCTTAACATTATATTTGAGTTGAGATAGCCATTTTGCGTGCTTGGCATTTGCAATTATGTATGGGATAAGTTAAAACAACCACTGAGGTCGTCGAATTCACAGAGAAATTCGAGTTGGTTTTTGACATCTGTAACTTCCCCAGTCCCCAATGTATTTTAACGGGACCCTGAGCCGATGTCGTAGTCTCTCTTTACTAAATTGATTACAGATCGACTTGTTTTACTTTCGAACCATACACATAGCCAATACACTAGTCATACTTATGGCAGCGTGAATTATTTTATTATTTCCAACAAAAAATCCTTCATAGACGTCATCAGCCAATATTAAAACGCAATTTTTCATGAAAATTGAGCAATGTTATGTTGAGACCAAATGTCATAATCGTGTTTTTCATTATTAAGCACCACAGCAGCGTACATTAGAGAACTTTTGGGAAGGTGACAGTGTCCCTTTAATTAGGCATTCTGTCAAAAGGCGTCAGTCAGTGTTTTCGACTTTCTGTCGACAGACAAAGTTCTGTCGAATGAACAAGGCTTTGAGGGATGGCGACATCGACTATTCGTATATATTGGCTAGAGTAGGGAGTGTAAACTCGTTCATCATGAGCAAGGTCGCCTTTCCGAAAGTTTGGGGACGTAGACATTTTGAAGTCGATTATTTCCATGTAACTCTCACGCATACAGCATACTGCTAAGATCCGAAAATGCTGGAGAAGCGTCCCGCTCCTCCCTGGCTTCAGACGCCCATGATAACAAGAACGAAAAGATTACGTGGAGAAATGAAATTATTTGATCCTTTGATCTGAAAGAAACGGAACAACTGAATGTTTTTGCCTGTTGGAAAACAACACCATCTTTTTGGTGGAACGTATGTATAGGTATAGGTTTAGTCCGAATCAGGGGCGTCGTTTTCGGAAAATGATTGATAGAGCCCCAATGCTAACATTACCCATTTTAATGCCATTCTTATATCAAGTGCAACCCCTTAGACCTAATGTTAACAGTTAACACTATTCCTTGCGAGGGGTGGTTTTACGTTTGGTGCTCCTAAACTACTGAAGTTGGAGCACATTTCTCGACTTTCTCTTATTAGGTCGTCTTTAAATTTTGAGTTTTCCCTTATTTGATTGTCACTTGTTATGCCAAAACTTTAAGAAAATCGGCTCAGCGAAGGCGATGCTAAAGGCAAAGCCCAGACTAGTATCTAGCGCCTTGCCCAGAGTCCTGTTTTTGGGAGGGTGTTACGAACGTGGTTGTGCATGGCGCATACTGCCTTCGTAGTTTGCGGTGCAATAAATGCGTCAAAAACGTTTTCACTCCAATTATATGCATCATACATACTGGAATAACACATATTTTTGGGGCAGAGGCGCACTGAGGTAGGGGAGAGTGCCCATATTGCGCCCCCTTAAGCGAAAACACGTCCTGTGCTTAGCATATACGTCGTAATAATATAAATGCAAAGCTCAGTACCGTCCGGACATTTTTCTAGCAAAATAAACTTTACTCAAAATTTAACAATCGGATCACTTTTAATGGTACTTAGGATTTTTCTTCGCAGAGCGCCTTACAAAGGCGCATATAGGCACAGCGTGCCCTAATTGCACCATGAACCGGGCGCATCTTAGGCTGACCTAACCTTTCCAATGTATTTACATTTGTGTTCGACTTGCAAATATACGAAATGAAACCGTTCATGTTTCACATTGTGTGTGTAAGTTATGTTTGGAACAAAGTTTCACCGTACTTAGATTTATGTGCGAAAAAGTTGTTTTAAGTCTCACAGGATCGAATACAATGAGGTTGTTACCCCCCGGGTCCGAGGAAGGTGGCGCCGAGCACCGGCCCGTGCGCGGGTTAAATGCGCCATGGACGCAAAGTGTTATAGTGCCTCTGGGCGCAATATGTATGGGCGCGATTCGGAATTCACTGCAAGTCGGGAAAAACAGCAAATATGGCGGACATATTTAGTTTTGAATCTGGCTTTTTGCTTAAAAGGATTACAAATACATTGCAATCCTAAATTCAAACTACTTCAGCTTCTTCCTACTCAACAATTAAAACATAACAGTGAGTACAACATGCATGTTCCTAGATAAAGAAAACACAACATTTTCGAAAAATGACTTCCCTGACAGCGACAACTGACCTTTTGCTTGGCGACATCAGCATACCGGAAAATAATGAGTTGGGTGATGGTGATGAATAATATGCCTCTAATAAATAATATAGGGCAGATATTTTTCGAGATATTGACATGGGCGGATTTAGGAAACCTGGCGCAGTTTGGGCACTCTCCCCTACAAAACATGGGAGGGTGTAGTCTTCCTCAAATGAGCTCAACCATTAAATTACCAAGTTAATAAAAGCGTTATGCGCATGGTGCTTTCCACGTTGTTTGCCTGGATCTGTTTATGCGCAATATATTCAATTTAACAAATTACAGCTAAATATGTCCACATGCGACGTTCATGCCATCCCAAACAATCACGAACAGGACGTATTTGTTATAAAAAATCCCCATTAAATACCTACGTTCCCTGAATATGCCTATGATTTTTCATTTTGGTACTTGTATTCTGATATGCTGAAGACCAGTACATTTGGATTTCATAAAAAGTGGTATGCATGCAAATCAGTCGAAACACATAGCCGCAATGACCTTTCAAAACCACCCCAAATTTTCGTATTTTTGGCCCTTGTCACCCCATTTTTTAACAAAAAACAAAACGAGGTTAAAAAACAACGATATTTTGATGACGATTCGAATCGTGTTTGTCCCAACAAATCGACCGAAAGGTTCTCGAGATCTCTAGGAGTGGGCAGAATCTGTCCCTCGCACGCTAATGTAATTATAGCCGCCTGCAAGGAATATAGGGTTAAAATGTGAGACTATTGGTAGGTCACTGGCCCTACCAGGCCTATAGAAAAACAACACTCATGGTCCGAATAACAGCGCTGCTTGGAAGACCCGATAAATGGACACAGCATGGCAGGGGCGTGGGTATTGTTTTTAAGCTGGGGAGAATTTTGGGCGTAATTAGTGTGTAATTACGAGCGAGCGCGAAGCGCGGAGCGAGTCCTCAGTGTGAACCTACCGGATTTTCTCACATATAAGCGATGCCGACCCGGCCCGGCCGCCCGGCCGGCGCCAGACCGCGATCGCTGGTTCAGAAAGCCTTTATCTTTGAACCCCGCATCCGATTGACAGAGCGGGTCTTCGCCATAATGAATAAGCCCCATGGCAAATGACATTTATGATTATTGACAATGTTTTTTCTCATGTTGGGATAGGTCAGCACGGGCGCGTGAGCACGTCCCGCGTCAGGGGTTGTCATTAAAGTGTTATCCTGCTGTAAGCTTGAGAAACGGCTTACCTATTAAGCAAAATTTTGTGTGAGGGCTGGAGACCACACCGACTGGCAATGTTGCACAGGTAAACTCTGGTCATCACTCCAACGTGCGCTAACCGTGCATCCCCGTTCCGTCACACAAAAGTACTTACAAAACAATCGTTGCAATACCGGACCTTAATATCGGCAACCAAAAGGTCGCAAAAGCCACGGTCCAAACACAGATGCGCGTAAGAGAAAACGATTCCGCCCGCGTATGCACTTGTGTGCGATCAGCGGCGCGTGGTTTCGTGCAATAGTTGCCTGGCCTATACAAGTCAATTCATAGTTGTATGACGTCTTGCACAATTTAAATCAGTGCTCAGCACCTATGGGACGTGAAACGATGAAACAAACACCAATCTGTAGACCAATGTACCGTCTCTAAATGCATTCAAAAATTTAGGTTTGCATGCAGTATTTCACTGTTAAAATCTGTCTGTAATATTTTTATCGACGATTTTTATAATATTCCTTAATTAACACGTTGTTTGCCGTAGCTTCAATGAACCAAAGGTGACTAGACAGCGATACATATGATGCGGCTGTAAAGCGCATCACATCCATCTAATCCCCCCAATAATGAATGCTTTTGCCTACATAACATGAAGCTTATTAATTGGAAATATTTAAAAAATAACGCTTCAAAACCTATTTAGTTTTAAAGTATCGATTTAGTTCGGATCTATTCTGCGACGGAAAAACCACACAAGCGAAAATAACAAATGCACTGCTTTGCCAAGAACGATCCTCCCGTTAGCGGGTGATAAATTGACGCGGATTTATCCGACTCGCTTCCGTCTTCGCCGTTAAGGCGTCTTACTGGTACAGTTATTATTATCCAGTAAAGACGCCTTAAAAGCGTGCGAAGACGAGCGAGCCGAATAAATCCGGTCAATTTATAACCGTTCCACGGAGGTCGTCCTTGTGCAAAAAGCCATGCCTTTTTACGAGCCGAGGCGCGAAGCGCGGAAGCGAGTCTCGATTGAATACCGGATTTTTCTCACATATAAGCGGCCGACCCGGCCGGGCCCGGCCGGGCAAGACCGCGGACGCTGGTCAGAAGCTTATATCTTTTTGAACCCCGCATGCCGATTGAAGCGGTCTTCGCCATATATCGCCCATGCATGACAATTATGATTATTGACATGTTTTTTCTCATGTGATGGGTAATCACGGCGGCCGTGACACGTGCCGCGTCAAGGGGTGTCAGAAAGTATTCATCTGCTGTAGCTGAGAAACGCGCTGGTCTCTATAAAGCTAAAGATTTGGTGTGAGGCTGGAGAACACACCATCTACAATGTTGCAGTCAGGTAAACTCTGGGTCACACTGCACCGTGCGCACCGTGCACGCCCTGTTCCCGTCCACGAAAATTACCTGCAAAACATCGTTTGCAATGACCGGACCTATATTTCGGCAACCAAAGTGAAAGAACGGGTCGAACACAGATGCGTAGAGAACACGATCCGCCCGGCGTATCACTATGTGTCCGATCAGCGGCGCGTGGTACGATGCAAAGTTACTGGCTTATTCAAAGCGCAAATTTTAAGTTTTTAAATGACATTCTTCACAATTTAATCAGTGCTCAGCACCTTGGGGACGTCAAGCGATAAATGACAAACACCAATCTGTAGAACCAATGTACCGTCTCTAAAGATGCCTGCTAAATTGCAGGGCTTTAATGCCTATTCCCCTGTTAAAAGATCTGCTGTAATAAAAAATTTTTTAATTGACGATTTTCTATAACATTGCCTTCATTTACAGCCGCGTAGCTTCAAACCAAAGGGTGCTAGACCGATAAAATGATGCAGCGTAAAGCGCAAATCAATATCCATCTAATACCACAAAGATGAATTTGCCTACAAACATGAAGCTTATACTTGCAATGAAATCTTAAAATACGCTTCAAAAACGCTATTAGTTCAAAGTATCGATTTAGTTCGTGATCATTTGCGACGGCAAAACAAGACAACCAATACGAAAATAAATTCAAGTTGCAATGCTTTGCACAAAGCGAACCTCCGTTGGACGGGTGGATAAAATTGACGGGCGGATTTTCGGACTCGCTCGTCCTTCGCCGTTTAAGGCGTCTTACTGGTAATTATTTTTCGCAATGTGTTGTTTTACCGTCCAAATAGATCCGAACTAAATCGATACATTGAACTAAATGGTTTTGCAGGCGTTATTTTTAATTTGCAATATAAGCTGTCATGTGTACGCAAAAATTCATTTTGGGGTGGAATTTAGAGTGATTTGATTGCGCTTTACATGCTGCAATTTTTTTATCGTCTAGCCACCCTTTGGTTTTTGAAGCTACGGGTTTGTAATGAAGGAAATGTTATAGAATCGTCAATAAAAATATTATCAGGCAGATTTTTAACAGCGAAATAACTGCATTAAAACCTAAATTTTTTGCATGCATTTTAGAGACGTTACAGTTGTACAGAATTGGTTTTGTTTTCATCGCTCACGTCCCATAGGTGCGCTGAGCACTGATATAAATTGTGAAGAACGTCATAAAACAAATCGATTGCGCTTGTATAGCCAGTTATTTTGCACGTTTCCACGCCCGCTGACGACCATAGTGCATACGCGGGCGGATCGTTTCTCTACGTGTCTGTGTTCGGACCCGTGGTCTTACGAACTTTTGGTTGCCGAGATTATAGGTCCGTGTATTGCAACGATGTTTGGATGTAATTTTCGTGGACGGAACAGGGCTTGGCACGTGGCGCACGTGCAGTGTGACTCAGAGTTGACTGTTGCAACTTGCCCGATGTTGTGGTCTCCAGCCTCACTCAAATTTTAGCTTTATAGGTCCACCGTTTCTCAGCTAATCAGCAGGAATAATATCTGTTCTACACCACTCTGATCGTCCGTGTCACGCGCCATGGCTGAACCCATCACGTGAGAGAAAAACATGAAAATAACTCATAAATTCAATTGATGGGCTATCAAGATGGCGAAAACGCTTTGTCAATCGGATACGGGATTCAAAAGAAATAGCTCTGACCAGCGTCCCGCGGTCTGGCCCGGCCCCGGCCCCGTCGGGTCGGCCGCTTATATGTGAGAAAAATCCGGTATTCAATGAGGACTCGCTCCGCGCTTCGCGCTCGCTCGTGACTAGTTTCGGTTCACCGCTGCACGTTACTGCAGCGATAATCCCAAGTCAGGTCAGGTCAGCCAGCAGTTAAGTCAGGTCAGGTCAGCCAGCAGTTAAGTCAGGTCAGGTCAGCCAGCAGTTAAGTCAGGTCAGGTCGGTTCAGGTCGGTTCAGGCTGGTTCAGGTCGGGTCAGATAACTCGCAGTGCTGGTGCGCTGCGAGTTGTCGCCTAAGCTATGTATATTCAACCATTTGATGTGAACAAATAATACCTAGATAATGAACACTCATTGCGCAGACTTGGGACTACATACAACGCTGTCAAAATTGATTGAATATGCTCCAAAAGCGCTTAAATTCGGCTCGCCTTTATAATAAACTAGTGCCGCCGGCCTAATATCAGATGTCAACGGTTCGCGACATCGGGAGACAGACAGACAGACAGACAGACAGACAAACAAACAGACAGACAGACAGACAGACAGACAAACAGACAGACAGACAGCTACCTGTATCGCAGTCATTGCGCAATGCGTATTTCAGCCCGACAGATAAGATATTTGGCAGTCCTTTACGCCATGTGACATTACATTTTTGGACGTGTGTAAGGCATTGATTGTACTGGTGCGAATAAACCCGGGGGTGAAGAGAAACAAACATATACTTAGGTAAGGAAAAAGTGACCGAGTATCGGATTAACAATGTAACGAAGTAACAAACCGCAAAAGTAACTTCCGTTACTCAATCCGTTACTGAAAAAGAAATTTAACGAGTCCGTTACTTCGTTCCTCAATAATTATATTCGTTAGTAACGGCATAACGAAGTAACGGACCGGTGAAGTGCCTACCCCCTCCGCTCAGCTCAACAACGCTAGGTTTGCCATCACCCCAGGGCCCCTTGTTTTGAGGGGCCCATCTCTATTGGGCCCCCTCCAGACTCAGAAAGCGACCTCCAGCCCTGAAATTGTTAGCTGGGGGATGAATATTGAATGCAATGACAATAAGCGTAAACTGCGCACAACTCCCGTCATTTCCGACTGGCCTGCCTGTCCCATTGTTGCACCTCAATCAGATCACACTGGCGTCCTGCGCTGGAGTGACTGGAGCTGGTGACGGGGTAGGGGGTTCAGTGACGTCAGTCCGGCCCGGGTTCAGTGACGTCACCGGCGTTACACCGGCCCGGGTTCGGTGATGATGAGGCGCTATGTCACATCGCGATAAAACAGGCGGTGGTGGCTGTGAGAGGCACAGACTGACACGATGGCAGCCCCAGGCAGCAGAGCAGTGCTGCTGTCCACGCTGGCCGTGCTGGCGCTTCCCGGCACGACGCAAGGTAACGGCACATTCGGCCCGTCACATGTCGGGAGATTTGTCGGTCTTCTGTCGGAAGACGTGGACTGTCACCCCCGTCCAACCTTTGGCGGATCCAGGACGGTGGTTTGGGGAGACAGACGGGTGCTTTGGGGCAGCGGTGTCGTTTTATGAAAATGATTGGGGGCCCTAATGCTAGATTTATATATTTAACTCCATTCTTACCATGCAACCCCATAGGCCTAATGTTAAAATTTGAAATCATTGGGGGCCCGGGCCCCAATAGCATTGGTACAAATCGACACCGGTGGTTTGGTTGAATTTTTCCAAGTCGCACGCAATTCAGAAAACTCGTCGGTTTTCGCTTGTTTATGCATTAATTGTTGAGTTAAAGCAAACTTTTATACGTAAGAAATGCTTCGAATTTCTCCTATATCAGGAAATGTATCCATTTTGCTCCGATTTCAGGCGTTTCGGGGGAATGACCGCTTACCCCCCCCCCCCTCCCCTTCCTTGGAAACGCTAGTGGGTCCACCCTGACCCGACAGCACCAACATACTTACTCGTGGCTATAGTCTCCCCAAATTGTTATTTTTAACGGTCTTTAACTGTGATTGTTTATTTGGTTGTGTTCTCACGCTGCAAGAGTTCCTAAGACGTAATGAACATATGAACACTCACATATTAACCCCAACTAAATACCTTAGCACATAGTTCCTCTCTCATTGCACTTTATTTCCCAGTCATCCCGGCTTCTTTTCCACGGTAGGTCTCCGTCTACTAAAGATCTGAAAGGGAAAAATTGTGCTTTGCATTCCATCATGTTCCCTTCGCTCTTGGCTTCATTTTACTCCATCACTACCAGGCACGTAGCCAAAGGGGCGGTGCCCCCCCCCCGGAGGCCGGCGGGGGCGGTGGGGACCCCGGAGGCCCGGCGGTGGCGGTGGGGACCCCCCGGAGCACCTGCGGGCCTTCTTTTCGGCGGCGCCTGTGCGCGCCGAAAGGGGTCGACGAGACCGCACGCAAAGCGTGGGTGATCATGGCTTCCTTTAAAGGGACACTGCAAGCTGTAAAATTATATTTGAGTTGAATAGCCATTTTGGCTCTGGCATTGAAATTATGTATGGCAGTAGTTAAACAAACCACTGAGGTCGAATCACAGAGAATTCTAGTTTGATTTTTGACATCTGTAACATTTCCAGTCCCAATGTATTTGAATTGGGACCCTGATTCGATGTCATTGTCTCACTTTGCTAAATATTTATTACTGTCGACTTGTTTTACGTTTGGCAATACATTAGCCATACACTAGTCAGCGTGATTTTTTTATTCCCAAAAAATCCTTCATATGACGTCATCAGACCAAATATTAAAACGTGTTTTTTAGAAATTGAGCACTTTTTGGTGAGAACGAATGTCATATCCGTGTTCAGCCAGCAATTAACTTTCATATTTTGCACCACAAATGGCGTACATTTGAGAACTTTTTGGAAGGTGGCAGTGTCCCTTTAAGAGTCGGAAGACCACGCAAAGTATGGTTTCTTGAAAGTTTAGAGCACTTCAGAGGTTCTTTAGAGGTACCAGAGTACCAGGGCCCTCTCTGAAAGACCAGAGGGGCCCTTGAAGGATTAACATCGCCCTGTAAATGTCAGAGGGGCCCCTGGACAAGCCGAAAGAGCCCCTGAGTGGGTCAGAGGGCTCCTGAACACGTCGAATGAGCACCTAGCACAGAGGGGCCCCTGGGAAGGTCGGAGAGGCCCCTGAGCATGTCGAAAGGGCGACAAAGCAGCCAGTGCAGTCCCTTGACAGATCTTAAGGTTCCCTGAGCAGGCTGGAGGGCCCCCCGGACAGACCAAAGGGCCCCTGGAAGGTTCAAAGGGCCCCTGTACAGGTCAAAGGGGCTCCTGGCCAGACAGAAAGGGCCCCTGGATGGGTCAGAAGGGCCCCATCAAAAGTTGAAGAAAAAGGGGCTTTACAAAAAGTGTCCGAAATCCGAGGAGTTTTTCAAATTCATTTTGGGAGGGGGCCTTTCAACGCTTGGGAAAGGGGTCTATTCAAGGCGCCCCCCGCCCTGAACGAAATCCTGGCTACGTGCCTGATCACTACTCATTCAACTTCCTTCCCTTTCACCCCGTTCCGTTCCATTTGGAGGTAGAGCTAGGTCTGAACAACGTGCTCTGTTTCACTCCGCACCATAATCAACGTATGCATTCCGTTCCCATTTCATTTTCATCCGTATCAGGACCCGTTTGAACTCCCCTTTCATTCCTCGTTCAACTCCCGTGACATTTTTCCCGTGACATTTTTGCAGCGCTGTTCGGCAAGTTCTTCAGTGTTCGGCCGCCGACGCCGCCGTCTCCCCTGCAGTTCCTGGAGGCGAGCGGCTGTGTGCCGGACAATTTCACCGCCGAGCTGCCCGAGGCGGTGACGGCCGCCGGTGAAGCCTGCGCGCCGAAACGCGAGGCGGTGACGGCCGCCGGTGAAGCCTGCGCGCCGAAACCGCGCTTCGGACGCTCCCCGCGGGGCGGCGGCCGAGGTGGACACCATGGCGGGAAGGCTCAACTTATGCAGTGTGTGGCCAGTCAGTGAGTGTTTATTTCATTTATTTATATTAGTCGTCAGTTTATATTAAAGGAAATGTTTCGCCTTTGTAATTGTGTATTGGTTTTGAACTGAGATAGCCATCAAATAGGCCGTTGTTGAAATGTCTAAATTATAAAAATAATTTTCCGCAAAAACTTATCCGTTTTTATGTAATTTAATTCTGAATTTGCAAAACAGGGTATATGACTATGCAACTGCCGCCGCTTATTGGCTGCCGCCGCGTCACCAGGTCTTCCGAAAGTTAGAGAGGGGGGCGGAGCCACTTTGAAGTCGATTCATTCCATGGAACGGCGTAATATTAAAATTATCAAATGTTTGGGGGGACGCGTGCCTCTTGCGGGGACGCATCCCCGTCCCCCCGCTTTCGACGCCCAAGATCATGAATATGATTAAAAGCGCCTCGACGATAAAAACAGATTGGCGTCAAAACTATTGCCTTACCGTGATAAGGTAAAAAGTTATTATGAAAGACACTAAGTAAAAAAAATGGATCCTTATCTATTAGCCACATCTAAAATTTAAGAATAAGTTGGCGATTGCATTTTCAAAAGATTTCTACTTTTTTCGTTCGTTTCTGGTTATCATGGTTCCCGAGATATTTGGGGTTTTCTGGAGCAACGTCCTTAAACTGGGAAATCCGACATTTGATGACCTCTGGTGACCTCAATATTTACCTGAGAAGAAAAGGCAGAGTTAGTTACAAGATGCTTTAAGACGAGCATTTGAACGGCGTTTTCGGTTTTTGTCTCCATCCCAAAGAAATCCGTTCCGAGGGGGCGTCGAAACGTCCCCCCCCCTCCCCCGCACCGGCGAAGGTGACGCCGAGCACAGCGCGGGTTAAATGACTTTTCAAGAAACAAATGTCACCATCGTATTTAGCAACACTTACTTGAAATTTTTGACTAAAAACAGCGTATATTTGACAACTTTCAGAAGGTGAAACACCTTCTTTAAACAGGCGATGCATTTATTTAATTATATTAAACAGGTACGGAATCCCAAAGTTCGTTTACTTACGAAACCCACTGAGAGGCGAAGGTTTAAAGTAAAACACTCGTATGCAAAGACGTAGCCAGCATTTTTCGAGACAGGTACATCCGGTCGGGGAGCCCGTAACAAAGGGGCCCAGTCTCCATACAAATACATCATATAAATAAACAAATATATATGTAATAAAAATTGATACACAAATAACAACGAATAGCGATACCTCAACAATCGAATTTCAAAAGCTCAAATTGCAGGCATGAGAGGGCCCATTCAAGGCGTGAGAGGGTTCATTCCAGGTCTGAGAGGACCATGTAAGGCCTGAGAGCAGGGGCGTAGGAACTCATTTGAAGTTGAGGGGGCACAAATTCTTTTTAAAAAAATGTATAGTCAATTTGGGAAAAAATCGTCAATTTTTGGCTCAAAAAGCATTTTTTGAAAATCCGAGATAGCCATTTTGTAGCACTTGTCATTGTACGTGTTTAACCGTTTTTATTTGCAATTTGCTTCAAAACTAGATTTTTTACTATTTTTCCACCAACATTTAGTTATTTTCGATCAAAAATGTTATGTACCTACTGACGTCACTAAAATCGGTATATCTCATTTTGTTCCACGCAACTGCTAATGTTTTTTTCATAGATAACGTAACATTGATGTAGGTACGCGAAGGTATGCCAAGTTTTACATCCATATCTCCAACGCTTCGGAAGTTATTTAGGAAAAACTGATGGGGGATCGGATCCGCCCCGTCCCCAGGTGGTCGTGGGCTATACCTCGTAGTTTTGGACCAGGTATTGCGACTCAAAGGTTGATGGGGCGTTGCCCCCCCCCACCCCGCTAAAAAAAAATGAGGGGGCAGTTGTCCCCCCCCTGCCCCCCGGCTCCTACGCCTATGCCTGAGAGGGCCCATGTCAGGCCTGGGAGGGTCCATGTCAGTTCTGAGAGGGCCCATGCCAGGCCTGAGAGGACCCATGTCAGGCCTGATAGGGCCCATTCCGTGCCTGAGAGGGCCCATTCCATGCCGCCTGAGAGGGCCCATGCCAGGTCTGAGGGCCCATTCCAGGCCTGAGAGGGCCCTCGAAAGGGTTCTTCCTCCCTATCATAGGGCTCTCTGACAGACTAGGAGGGTCCTTGTATTGTATGAGAGGGCTTTGGATCCACTTCTCTCATGGTATTTTACAACATAAAATGACGGCCGCCAGGCCGTGTGGTTGCGGCCGGGCATAGGGGGCCCGGCAAAATCTCCCGGGTGCAGGAGCACCATTTGCACCCCCTGGCTACGCCTCTGCTCGTATGTGTGCAGAACAGTTAGTTTCTAAATAGTGTGATAAGACAGACAATCATATAGGCGTCGCCACGGGGTGGTGGTGGTGGTGGTGGTGGTGGTGGTGGTGGTGGTGGGTGGTGGGGGGGGGGGGGCACGAACTGGGACAACTTTGCCCTCCCCTCCGGATGGAATCCTATAATAGATACTATAGATCTGATTTCTGAGATTATTTTACAGTGGGGGGGAAAATTAAGTATAGTTTGATGAAGTCCACAGGCACAGACACTAGCACCACAGACGCATGAAGAAAGGTATATTTTGTAAAAAATGTAATCTCATTTTTCCTGGTAAAAATATGTTTTTTCTATGTACGTACCTAGTATAGTCCTACATAACGTCTGCCAGACAGATTTGCTGCCTCCAATCTACAAAACCCATCGACGCCAGTGCAGGCAATGATTTGGTTCGTTGGTTAAGATGATCTCAAAGAAGCTAGTGATGAATATGCTTGCAAAAGGGAAAAAAATCACGCATCTCTATTGCAGCCACTCTTTTCCCATAGTACCCACCGCACTACCCACTGCACCCAACTGACTCGTCTTCACACCCTCCCCCTCGTCTTCAGGCTGAACGTGACCAATGACTCCGGAGTGGACGAGACTGCACTGGATTCTCTCCTAGATTCCCTCTCCAGCAACACCACCTTCACAGACCAGCTGAAGGCCAACGCCGACACGTGCCTCGCCGCCATGAACACCACCACCCTCACCGTCGACCAGCAGGGAGTCTACGTGCTCGCCTGTCTCAAGCACCAGCTCGCCACCGACTGCGCGCGCCAGGGCGAGAACACCACGCTCTGCCTCAACGCCAAGACGCTGATTGGCAAGTGTCCGATCGGCCTCAGGACGCTGGTCAGCGGCACCGGGTGGTACACCTGCAAGCGGCAGGCGTGGGCGTCCATGATCTCCAGCACCATGAGCAGCGTCTTCAGTGGCAGCTTCTCCCCCAGCAGCCTCGACCCAGACAGCGTGTGTCCGAAGATGGACGAGAACGCCCGCAGCTTGGCCAACTGTTCTCTGCAGGCGGCCAGCTTGGCCAGCGGCGACACCATGGACCTGACGGCCGTGCAGACGGCCATCGACGCCAGCGCGGTGACCAGTGACGCGGAGAAGGCCCTGCAGTCCGCTGTGCTGGAGACGTGCACGGCGAACGGAGCGGACACGGTGGACGCCTTCCTCGACTGCTGGGCGGAGCAGTCCGCGGACGGCTGTTGCACCAGCGGCGCCGCCCGGATGGCGCTCTCCTACACGGGCACCACCAGCTCCGGAGGAAGCTTTGGGGGAGGAGGTGGAGGATGCTTTGGGGGAAGACCTTCCTTCAGCGGAGGAAGAAGGAACTCCAGACGAGGGAGACGCACACGCAATTTCTCTCCCTCCAGACGAGGGAGAGGGAGACGCACACGCAATTTCGGTTAATGAAGCAGGCGTGGTCTCCCAAGGCGCCTCGGTGCAGAGGGGACAAACGCGGGGCTTTCTCAAGAAACGTTGTCGACCAGGCAAACGCCGTCCAGTCAGAGCTACCCATTGTTTGCATACTTCAGAAGAGCACTGGTTTGCACTTAGCAGCGCAGTTTAATAACGGTGCAAGGCGAAGCACTCCGCCCTCAAGTAATTGCTCCTCTTCCACACCGCACACTAGAGTGAAATTTACGATTCGGTGCATGTCGGGTATATCAATTATTTCCCGTGTTTGCTAACTGAATCGAAGCAACGCACAGCAGAGGCTTCAATAAATGCATTACACTAAGATGAGATGTGCTTGCCGGCGCTGTTTGACAATGACCTGATGGTGGTGTTGGGACTTGGCGACAATGCGACGACCCCCATTTATCACTGGGTTCTCTCACGCCGAGCAGTTCCCTTTTGACAACACGAGGACAGAATCCAACCCGATCGATTGTTTTCACCTATTGCTCGCTGTCAGTGCGAGGCTGATATTTTTGTTAAAAAAATAGTCGTATACCCGAGTCATCACACCGAGCCTACCCGAGTCATCTGACCTCTTGTATCACACAGGTTTCACAAAGCATTTTCCACCAAGTTATTATTTGTGTTCACACATGAAACAAAAGCTAAGTGCTTTGATACTGAAGAACTGTTCTAGCAATTACCATAGCTGCAAAAACTAGACCATCACAAGCATATTTATATTCACTGTCATCACAAACATATCATTCAAAATCACATCACTCGTCTCCCTTCACGCACCTTTCGGCACCACACATCGCGCCGCGACACTAGCGTCATCTCCTGCCGAGTCGCTTCATTGTGTTTTCGTAGAGCTGCCGGTAGGGGCGCTGCTGTTGGCTGGGTGAGGCCGGCACTCCGGCCGCCCGACGTAGGGACGGCGACATGAGCGCTAGGTTGGAGAGCAGGCCGCAGAACGATGAGACGGTCCAGTACATTACCACTGCCTGCGGTGAGAAGGAAAAGACGCGGTCAGACACAGGTCAGACACAGGTAGACACAGTGTCAGAACAGTCAGACATAGGTCAGACATGGTCAGACATAGTCCAGACCATGTTCATACAAGTATACATGGTCAGACATGGGTCAGAACATGGCAACATGGTCAGACATGGTCAGACACTCCCCGCAGACATGGTAGACACAGGTCAGACACAGGTTCAACACAGGTCAGACACAGTCAGACATGGTCAAACATGGTCAGACATGGTGCAGACATAGTCAGACATGGTCCAGACATGGTCAGACATGGTCAGACCAATAGTCCAGACATAGTCAGACCATAGTCAGGACATGTCAAGACATGGTCACTTGTCAGACCATAAGGTCAGACATAGGTCAGACATGGCAACATGTCAGACACGGTCAGAACACGGTCAGACACCGGTCAGACATGGGTCAGACATGGGTCAGACATACGTCATACATTGGTCAGCACATGGCAGACAGAGTCAGACATGTCAACATGTCAACATGGTCAGACATGGTCAGACACGGTCAGACACGGTCAGACACGGTCAGACACACGGTCAGACACGGTCAGGACCGGTCAGACACGGTCAGACACGGTCAGACACGGTCGACCGTCCCAACTACGGGTCAGACAGCGGTCAGCACACGGTCAGACATCGGTCAGACCGCGGTCAGACACGGGGGTCAGACATGGTCAGACACGGTCCGACACGGTCAGACACGGCAGAACACGGGGGTCCAATTCACGGTCCAGGACTGGTCGGACATGGTACCAGACATGGTCAGACCATGGTCAGGACATGGTCAGACTGGTAGACCATGGTCAACCATGGTTCATACATGGTCCAGACATGTCAACATGGGTCAAGACATGGTCAGACATGGTCAGACACTGGTCAGGACAATGGTAGGACCATGTTCAGATCATGGGTCAGAACAATAGTGCAGACCATAGTCAGACATGGTCAGACAGGTCAGAGCATAGGGTCAGACAATGGTCAACAAATGGTCAGCACATGTTCAAACATGGTCAGACATGGCTTCAGACATGGTCAGAACCGATAGCAGACATAGTCAGACATGTCGCATAGGTCAGACATGGTCAGACATAGTCGAGACATGGTCAGACATAGTCAGACATAGTCCAGACATGGTCAGACAATGGTCAGACAGTGGTCAGACATGGTCAACATAGTCAGACATATCAGACTATGGTCAGACAGGTCAGACATAGTCAGCACATAGTCAGACATGGTCAGCACGGCCAGACACGGTCGAGCACGTCAGGACTGGTCAGACATGGTCAGACATCGTCATACATGGTCAGACATGGTAAACATGGTGCAACTGGTCAGACCATAGTTCAGACACTGTCAGTACATATCAGGACAACGAGAGACGTTGTCAGAGCGGGCACATAGTCTATGAGTGACATGTCAGACATGGTCAGCAGGGTCAGACATGGTCAGACAGGTCAGACATGGTCAGACATGGTCAGACATGTCGACATAGTCAGACAATAGTCCAGACAGGTCAGACATGGTGACATTCAGACCATGGTCAGACCATAGTCAGACATAGTCAGACATGAGTCCAGACAGGGGGCAGAACATGGTCAGACATAGGTCAGAGACACTAGTCCAGGACATGGTCAGAATGGTCAGACCACAGGTCAGACCCAGGTCAGACTAGTCAGACATAGTCAGGACAATGGTCACAAGTGTTCAGACAATGGTCAGACACAGCAGACACAGGTCAGATACACAGGGTCAGACATTGGTCAAGACATGGTCAGACATGGTCGACATGGTCACACTGTCAGACACAGGTCACGTTTGGCCGTACACGACGCTAGCAGGTCAAGAGCGCTCACTAGATGCAAGCCACAGGTCAGACATGGTCAGACCATGGTTCAGACATGGGTCAGACATAGTCAGACATGTCGACATGGTCAGACATTGGTCAGACATGGTCAGACTATGTCAGACATGGTCAGACATGGTCGAACACAGGTTCAGAACAACAGGTCAGACATGGTCAGGACATGGTCAGCAGGGTTCAGAACATGTAAGACAGGTCAGACATGTCAGACATGGTCAGACACAGGTCAGACACAGGTCAGACATGGTCAGACATGGTCAGACATGGTCAGACATGGTAAGACATGGTCAGACATGGTCAGACATGGTCAGACATGGTCAGACATGGTCAAGACATGTCAGGACAATGGTCAAGGACATGGTAGACCATGGGTCAGGACACAGGTCAACACAAGGTCAACACAGTCAACCAGGCAGAATGGAGACATGGTCAAAAGACATGGTCAACATGGTCAGAATGGTCAGACATGTGTCAGACTATGTCAGACAATGGTCAGACATGGTCAGACATTGTAAGACATGGTCAGACATGTCGACGATGGTCAGACTATGTCAGACATGGTCAGATCATGGTCATGACATGGTAGACATGGTCAGACATGGTCAGACATGGTCAGACATAGTCAGACATAGTCAGACATAGTCAGACATGGTCAGACATGGTCAGACATGGTCAGACATAGGTCAGACATGGTCAGACATGGTCAGACACGGTCAGACACGGTCAGACACGGTCAGACACGGTCAGACATGGTCAGACATGGTCAGACATAGTCAGAACATGGTCAGAACTGGATCAGACATATGCAAGGCGAATGGCAAATCTCTTTCGAGAGCCGTAGAACCGCGAATGGATCCCGAAAATTGGTCAGACATGGTCAGACGATGGTCAAGACAGTGTCAAACATGGCTCAGACATGTTCAGATCATGGTCAGACATGGTCAGACTGGGAGACATGGCCAGACACGGTCAGACATGGTCAACATGGGTCCCAGACCATGGTCCAGACATGGTCAGACACAGGTCAGACACAGGTCAGACATAGTCAGACATGGTCAGACATAGTCAGACATGGTCAGACATAGTCATACATGGTCAGACATGGTCAGACATGGTCAGACATGGTCAGACATGGTCAGACATGGTCAGACATGGTCAGACAATGTCAGCATGTCGCAGACATGGTCAGACATGGCTAGACATGGTAGACATGGTCAGACATGGTGCAGAACATGGTCGACATAAGTCAGACATAGTCGACATTCCACAACACCACACGCACCACAAGACATGGTGCAGACATAGCTAGACGATGGGATCAGACAGGTCATGACGATTGGTCAGACATGCAGACCATCAGGTCAGACATGGTCCAGACATGGTCAGACATCGTCCAGACATTGGACAGACATAGTAGACATAGTCAGAGCAAGGGCTCAGACATGGTCAGACATGGTCAGACATGGTCAGACATGGTCAGACACGGTCAGACGCGATACAATATAGTCAGACACGGTCAGACGCGATACAATATAGTCAGACATTGAACAGAAACGAGCCGCGTTCAGTGAGCTGACGGCTGACCCGTCTGGTGACCTACCGAGGGCAGCTGGGCGGCCACGGGCACCACGATGATGGTGACGCCTCGCACCAGGTTCGTCATCCAGCGCTGCAGACGCGTTCCCGGCTGTACCCGACTGAGGACGCCCACCTGCGGCGGCGAGAGAGAAGGTACGGGGTCAGACGGGCAGGCAGGCAGGCAGGCAGGCAGGCAGGCAGGCAGGCAGGCAGGCAGGCAGGCAGGCAGGCAGGCAAGCAGGCAGGCGGCCAGGCAGGCAGGCAGGCAGGCAGGCAGGCAGGCAGGCAGGCAGGCACGGCAGGCAGGCAGCAGGCAGGCAGCAAGGCAGGCAGGCAGGCAGGCAGGCAGGCAGGCAGGCAGGCAAGGCAGGCAGGCAGGCAGGCGAGGCAGCCAGGTCAGGACAGAAACAGATCAGACAGATCAGAACCCGACAGACAGACAGACAGACAGAAAAACAGAACCCCAAGAAAACAGACAGACGAACAGACAGACATGACAGACAAGACAGACAGACAGACAGACCAGACAGACAGGACAGACAGACAAGACAGACAGACAGAGCGACAGACAGACAGAGAAGACAGACGAACAAACAGACGCGACAGAACAGACAGACCAGGACAGACAGACAACAGACAGACAGACAGACAGACAGACCGAGACAGACAGACAGACAGACAGTTCAGACAGGACAGACAGACCAGACAGACAGGACCAGACGAGACGGACAGAACAGACAGACAGACAGACAGACAGGACAGACACAGACAGCGACCAGACAGAGCAGCAGACATGACAGACAGACCCAACAGACAGACAGACATGACAGACAACAGACTAGACAGACAGACAGATCAGCCACACGACCAGACAGACAGACGATCAGACAGACAGGACAGACGACAGACAAAGACAGGACAGACAGACAGACAGACAGACATGACAGACAGACCAGAAGACAGAACATGACAGACCAACAGACAGACAGACAGACCAGACAGAACAAGAAACGAGCAGACAGACAGACAGACAGACAGACAGACAGACAGACAGGACAGACAGACAGACAGACAGACAGACAGACAGACAGACAGACAGACAGACAGACAGACAGAGATGCCCGACTGTAGTCACCCCACGCTCCCGTCCGCCAGAGAGGCCTTACAGCTCTGTAACGGGATACAGACAAAGAGCTCCGAGTCACGAGACCGTCCATCGTCAAACTAGCCTTTTCAGGAGCGGTGGCCGTCTCGAGTCGAAGTCGGTCGCTGGTGTCATTTGGTATACACGCGAGGTTGGTTCCGATTTAGACGTGCTCTCCGTAAAGTTGCAAGGAGCTCCAGGCGGGAAAGTGCCGGCCTAGCTTGCTCTATAAATTAACTGAGCGATGTTTAACGTAGCTATCTAAAACCATCTCAGAAATAAGTAATATTTGTTGCATCATTATTCAGTATCTAAACTGTTTGTCACAGATATTATTTCCATTTCAATTTCAAACAATTGAACATGTCCCAGCTAAACAACAACATCTATAACCAAATCAGTATCTAAACATAAGCCATGTAGAGCAGATTGGATACAGCGTTGGATGACCACTTCTGCACAAACGTGTGCTCGGATCCCAAAAACAGATCCCGGGATCTGATATCTGGGATCTGGATTTGGGATCCACTGGGGTCATAGATCCACTATCACAATTTGTCGATGGATCCACTGGGATCATAGATCCGTCATCAACATTGGTCGACGGATCCGCCGGGATCCGAGATCTCAGGTACCATTTTGCACTGGGATCCACTGGGATCCCAGTCCCGCCATTATACAGATGTGTATTTTCGAAACAAATATTTTAAGGTAATTGTTAGTACTTTTCAGTTCGTTGTAAATGGAACCATCATTGTTTGGGTTTTCAGCGTGACTCAGCTTTCAAAGGGAATTAGTTTCCATTATCTAACCAATGTAGATACTAGCCTACGACTTTCACACATATCCTTACTTTTTGTGTGTAGACATGTCATTTTTCACTTTTTGGATTGCGCATGTGCGCCTTCAGGAACGTATCTTGGGAGGCATTTCGGGTCACTGGTATTTCATCAAAATTAGAAAGATAAGAATTTCAAACTCAGCAAAACTTCTTAGCTGTTCTTTGAACACCTTGTGTGTGTTTTTTTGGGGGGAGGGGGGTTGCCCACAGGCGACTCCAAGTATTAGCAAAGACGTGCTGGTGACCTTTATTTCCCCAATTCAAAAATATAAATACAATATTTAGAGAAATAACCTATCTCCAATATATTTTTTTCTGCCGAAGATTTATATATTGAAGTCAATTATGGCAAATAAAAACATCAGAATTTTAAATGGCCACATTATAAAAAATGCTATTTTACTTACAATCGCGTTGTAAAATTTCCTAATTTCGGAATTTTCAAAAATGTCATCTTATTAACACGCGCACTGGAGGGTGGGGCACTTTTGTGCCCCCCCCCACATGTTTTTCGTGAATATCTAAAAAAAAAAAAAAAAACGAAGAGGCGCAGGGCGGTAATGTTTGTGCGACATTTACGGCAACATAATAGCGGATCGTTTGACGTAAAAAAATTGAAATCGGTCGGCAAATTTTTGAGTTATATGAGATTGAATTCCAAAATTGGGCGGCCAGAATCGAGGTCGGCGAAGCGATATCTTTCGGAAACAAACAGTCAGACGGGACGATTCAAACCGCCATTTGGTAGCCAGTGTCGATCTTTCATCCCAAAACGGAACTTAAGACACATTGAAGTTACTGTTGACGTCACAGAGGTCAAACCTCAAAAAAGGTGACATTTGCCCGATTTGACCTTCATGCACCCTCGTTACCTTTAAGTAATGACTTAAGGTCATCAAAAAATTTCGATGTGAGATCATTACAGAACCTTACTTTACCCTGTAAAGTTTGAACGTTCTAGCTATCATACTTTCTGAGATCTCACGGGGGGGGGGGGGCACTAAAGTGCCCCCACCTCTACAGTGCGTGTTAGTGGCATACCCCTCTCCAGTGCGCGTGTTAATCTATGGTTCATGATGATTCTTATATGCAGGTTTCTATGACTCCCATAACTTAGATGGGAGATATCGCCCGCTGAAAATTAAAGTTTTGCGCAACAACGAAAAATGTCTGAGGCTATAACTCGAAAATCATTTGACGGACGAGGCTGAAAATAAGACAGCGTATTTAAAATATACGGCTCAGATAATCCCCATCACGCAATTTAATAAAAAAATGATATGTAGGGTGTTATGGCTTGGTCGATCTGTCACACTACACAGCACAGCAGGCATCCACAGCAGCCCTAACCTGTGCGGTGTTGTCCGCCCGCTCCGCGATGACCAGACTCCTTGAATCAATAGTGTAAGCTCGACAAGCAACTAAGGTTCAATCTTATGGCCTACCAAAGAAATTCGCAAGTGCCCGTCTTCGCGCAGTGGAGCGAGAATCGGCTCCAAAGCAGTTATCCGATATTAATGAGAGGGCGATATAGCCTGCCCCTCGCTCCCACCAGAAACCGACCCATATCCTCACCACACGACTAGAGTCCTCCGCTATATGCGGCATGGAAATCCTGTGTTAAGCCCGCTCCTGGACGAAAAGGAATCTGAGAACATATCTCACCTGGATGGCACACAGGTTGCAGACGGCGAAGAGCACCGGCAGCACCAGGGTCGGGTCGGGGGCCGCCAGATTTGGGAACCACAGTACGCCGCCAACTGCCATCTGTAACCGCACCAGCTGAGCCGCTGCAGCAGGGGGCAGAACAGGTTTGTGAACCACTGACAGTGCAGCCAGGCGACCGTCCTCAACTGTCCGACAGTTTTCAATACCAAAACATAACATCACCACACAGCAATGCATTGAGAATAGAGGTATTGGGGAATATTAGCATCAATAAAACGAGGGGGTTCTTAACCCTGTCATCGCTTCTTGATCAGTCATCTGCGAAGTTCCTGAAGAGGGTGGCAAGACTGATAAGCAACCACCCTATCTCCTAAGTCCAAGCACTCGTTGCACTGACTGTCTCCTGGACCGCGAGCGAGTTAGGGAGCCGACGACGGCTGAGAGCTGGTCCGTTTGTCTATGCCGCATCTAAACGTCCCTGCACTGGTAAAGATTCTGCACCCCTAAAATCGAACGACGGCGGATGCCAAAAACCCAACTCATGTCTGAGAGACGAGACGACACCGTTTGTTTTGTGCGGTGACCATGAAACGCCGGGGAGCATCCTGAAATCACTTTCAGCTCCATCCCCTCCCCCCCCCCTAAAGCACTGCTGCTTTCGTACCGGCGTCGCGGGCAGGCAGCGCCCACGAGAGGTTACGCAGGGCCATAGAGAGCCCGATCCAGAACGGGAACTGGAACCACAGAACCAGTCCGGCCTTCAGAGGGTGGCAGTTGTGCTGCGCGATCAGGTCAGACATCTGCGTCTTAACCTGCAGAACAGGAGCAGGGCGAGGTCAGCTGTCTTAACCTGCAGAACAGGAGCAGGACGAGATATTCAGCTGGTGATTGACTTTGATAGTGGCACGCGGAGACACACACAGGTCGGGGTGAGGCGAGGTCAGCTCCGATAGCTCAGCCGCAAGGAAATGAGCACATCTCAGTTAACCTGGCTGTAAATGATTGGATATTATTTGGGTTCTGATGGCTTCACGGTAGCCACTGCTGACAGCAGGAGCAGAAGTATCCAATTACCAACAATCTTGCCGAACGTAAAGATGGTACTTAAACTGCTTAACATGTGGCGTTAAAAATGACCAAATGCCATTTTTCACAAATATAATTATTCAAACAATTTTATTCGTCATGCCCATCGCTTAGTCGCACGTCTTGATCAGGGGATTCTTGATAGGGTCTTGATATTAAACAAATTACAACCAGAATGTGGAAGAATTCATCCTGTACCGGATCAAGAAGCCGTGTACGGCAAGTTACCCGGCGGCGCCTGATTGACCGGACTTTGTCACCGAGTTAGGCAGCTGCTGCCCAGCACACATACTCACTGCCTTGTTGAAGACGCGTTTCGCTCGCTTCTCGTCCCACTGGTACTTGCGCACGGCCACGCCCATTTCCTTCTTTATGTCCACCACTACGGCATCCATCTCTGGCCGGAGGTTCTCGAACTTAGCCATGATATAGTTCTGGAGAGAAAAATAAGTATCACACAACATGAAGATGATGATGATGATTTGGGCTTAAGGGTGCCTCAACTCAATGGTTATGTGGCGCCCATAACATCACACAACAGTGGATTACGGCTGCTGCAGTAGATGGGGTTCGTCTTCTTCTGCAGCACCGAGGTCTACTGCGTCAGGTGTCGCTGACACTCCGCCGACTCCTTCGTCACCTCGGCCCCTCACCCCGCTGACACGGCGACACGGCGGGGAAGGAGGGCAGTCCGCACAGCTACTGAGCTACTGAGCACACAGCGAGCAAAACAAACTAACAAAATGAAGGCCAGCTTGCCGTCGCATCTCGGTTGGCAGTGCAGTGCGGCACTTTGAAACTGAGAACACAGCATCAGCCCCAGTGACCCGTAATCCCAGTGCCACGCTGAACATAGCTGACAAGTGATAGATTACAGAGCGTGCTCCTCACCTGGTACAGTCCGAGCGGTCCTCACCTGATACAGTCCGAGCGGTCCTCACCTGGTACAGTCCGAGCGGTCCTCACCTGGTACAGTCCGAGCGGTCCTCACCTGGGTACTAGTCCCGAGCGGTCCTCACNGGGGGGGCTGCCAGCCCCGCTGCCCCCACCCTGGATCCGCCCCTGACTCTAGTGAAGCAATTTTCCCAAAATTTCCGGACCAATGCCATCTAATACCAAACAGGAGGCATTTGGGTTGACCAAATACCGACCGATTTGGATTAAAGCAAAAAATGTCCCAAATTTAACTGATTTTGAAATTGTAGGTGATGATGGTGTATGAAAATGTATATTGTATAATGCATGCAATACTTATTTTTAAAGACCTCACCTACTCTTGTGACCAATATATTTTATATTGATATAATAATGATGTGTTTTATTTAGCATCCATATTAAGATTGAATTTCGAGCAAATTAAGCATCAATTTGCTGGATAGACAATAGAATGCGTAAAAATGTGACACAAAAGTTAACTGTATTAAATTAGGCTGACCGAAAACTGTCCAAAAGCGTATTAGCCTTACAGACCGATAACCAAATAGGTCACAAAATATTTCAGTTACCAAAATTTTGATAGCCGATTGACACCACTAGCGCGCACTAATAATGTGCTCCTCCGTCTCGTCGATGGAGACCTGGAAGGCGTAGGCCCTGTTCTTACTGCGTGCCACGGGTGTTACCCTGGCGTGGATACAGGTGGTCCCGCCACGGCTTAGCTGGACATAGCCAACCGCATCGGAGCTGTAGTTCTCTCTTTTCGACCTGCCGGTGGCAACACGATACAAATATCAGCGATTGCAATACACTCTAGATCGCAGGGGCGGCGCCACCAATTTTGAATAGATCGGCACAAGTCCAGGCACGAAATCTAATTTTGCTCCTCAGCCAAATGCTTTTGACCGGAGGGGGAGGGGGGGGGGGGTCGGGTCGGGTCGTCATCAGAATTGCTTTTTATCTAGTGTTAATTGGTTTGCTCAGGGGTGAGGGGAGCATGACCCCGTCGTGGCTCTCTTGTCTTCATCCCTGGACAGGTCACAATCAAATAGGCATATACACTGTAAACAAATGTTTACTTGCCTGCTTGTATTTTGTTCGACAAAAAGCGAGCACCAATACATCAACATGGTAAGAATACACGCTAAAAACACGCAAGTTTGAAAACGAACACGGAATTAAAAAAGTAACTCGCCAATGTGTTTAAAAGTAAAGCTAAAGGGTGTAGTGTTGATAATGGTATTTAACACGTTGGTGTGCTTGGAGAATATCTGTCACAAATTTATAGTGAGTGTTATTTAACTGGCCAGAAATATGTTATGCTACTGAAAGGTAGTTGGTTTACATTGTCTACTGTTGTATGTTAACACGGAACTTAGCTGCTTTTCATCGGTCTTCTGATTCAGGAAATACTAGCTGGGATACCCGGCGTTGCCCGGGCAATGCATTACCTAATGTCAACAATAACCAGTAAGACGCCTTAAACGGCGAAGGACGAGCGAGTCCGAATAAATCCGCGTCAATTTAATCACCCGTTCCAACCGAGGGTCGTCTTGTGCAAAAGCATCCTTTTTAATATTTTCGCTATGTGTTGTTTTGCCATCTCGCAAATAGATCCGAACAATCGATACAGTTGAACTAAATAAGGTTTGCAGCGTTTATCCTTAATTTGCAATTAAGACATACAGCTTCAATCGATGAAGATCTGATCTGAAGTACAATAAAAAATACATCATTTTTTGAGGTGCGGGCTAATAGATAATAAGAGTTGCGACCCCGTGTAGTTTAGCGCTTGAGGAAGCAATTGCTGCAGGATAACCACTTGTTAATCTCGCTATAGCACCTTTGGTTTTGCGAATCTGACGGTGGGTAAGAGAGGAAATTGGGTCGAGGTAACGCGACGCGAAACATCGGTCAATCGATATAAAATTACAGGCAATTTTAACAGCGAAAATACTTGCATCAAAACCTCAATTCTTCGCCAGTGGCGATCTTAGAGACGGACTTACATTGGTTCTACAGATTGGTGTTTGTTTCATCGGCGTCACGTCCCTAGGCCTGACTGGAGCACGTGATGTTAATTTGTGAGACGTCATAAAACATATTTGCGGCTTAATATAGGCCAAGTACGTGCTGCACTTCCCACGCGCCGCTGATCGACAATCAAGTGATGACGGCCGGGTGGAATCGTGTTCTCTACCGCGTCTGTGTTGACCGTGTCTTTACGACCTGTTGGTTGCCTAGATATCGTTCGGTATTTTGCACGATGTTTGGCATGCAATTTTTCGTGGACCGAACAGGGTGCACGTGCGCACGTGCAGTGTGACCATGAGTTTTGACCTGTGACAACATTGCCCCAGTGGTCGTGGTTCAGCCACACAACCCAATCTTTAGCTTTATAGGTCNGCAAAAAAAAAACGCTGAAAGTCGAATAGTAACTTAGCAGGCCAACTAGTATTTTACAGCGGCATGAAGTTTACTTATTTTTCCAGCTTAATCGAACCGGACCTAACCTTATATTATGTCGCTGATGGAGCATCTCGTAGCTGGGTGGACACAGGCCTACTCGTGTGGTGACATGCAGCCTACGGCTGCCAAGGTTTATAATATATGGTAAAAAATATGTGGCTTTTACAGCTCTTGCTTTACCATGCCACCTTGAATCAATCAACCATCGGGCAGTAGTCATAGCGATATTTTTCACCATGGAAACGCCGGGAATGACGAGGTCTCTGGGATCGAAAAGGCTCCAAACGATATGGTCCGCGTTTGGGCGGGATCACTTTGGGTCCGTGGGTGTATGCAAGTAGACCGATTAATGTGTGTGTTTTTTTTTTTTTTAATTAACGAGCTCACACTGTTGCTGGTGCTAATGGGTGTAAAAATGACATTCCCAAAGCGTCAAATCTTCATTCTTGATCTGGTAAATCCGGGTGGCGCATTTGGGTTAAAGTTTGGATAAAAAACTGTTTTCAGCGTTGAAGCCTATGTACGCTCAATATGGGTGACTAGGCCACTAACACCAAAAAGTTTGCAAAAGGCAGGGGGATCTTTGACGGCGGCTGCAAGCCACGAATATCGGTAAATGTTTACGATTGTGTAATATTTCACGGAAATAGATGTGTTCGATCATATTCAGGTGAACCCAGCCCTCCCTGAATGTAGGTTGTCCTTTGAACTTCGTACCAATGACCAATGTGTATTATGTACATTTGCATATCGGATTCGTACAATTCACCTTGTAATATCACTTCTTGCATACATACATACATCAGTCTGTGTTTTTTTTGCGATGATCAATGACACAGTGTCATCAAAATATATGTACGACTACCTTTTCCCTAATTTGAGGGCAACGGTGACATACGTCAACCAGGTAATTATTTTACTGAGGGAATGAGTGATGATCCCATACTGTACAAAAATCGGACTGGGTCACGACCTAATCGTAGCAGTCCGCTGACGCCCCGGGTACCTCAGTCTCCGCATAGCACCGTGCTGTATCGAGAGTCACCGAGTGGAGAAATGCTATGAAACACCACAACTGCCGAAACAAACGGACACCGGCTCTCGTCGGATCGCCGGCCGCCGGCCGTAGCGCCGCTGGATGTTCTGCGTTAATGTCAGTTCTCATCAGCAGGGCACTGAGGCGATGCGTGTGCGAATCTGTGAGTGTGACTAGCATTGCGTGGTGTGCGCATTGAACAATGCGGACGCGATCATCAGCGAGATATGAAGATCTCCCAGAACCTGGACCATCCAAATAATCCAGCCGTGCTCCCACCAGAGGAGCAGGAACAAAGCTCTGGCTCATCGCTGAAAGGATAAGGGAGCTCCCGACGCAGCAGCTCCCAACAAAGCGACAGGTTTGAAAAACCTATATGGGAACCGCAAGCTGAACGATAAAGGTGACTGGATATCAACATCAACCTCTGTGTCCCCCTCTGGCACAAGCGTCGAGCATGTGTGTAAACTGTCGGAGAGGGGAGCGATTCCCTGTCGGGCAAAGATATATACTTCAGTGAAACCGAGAAGGAAAAGACGACTGGACAAAGGAATACAAAGTACACAGGAAGGATAAACACAGATCGCCAATGCTGGCTGAGGCATCAAACGGCAAAGTTCGTGGCAAAGCATGACACCTTGTTCAACAATCGCCCGAGAAATGCTGGAGATCCTGATACGCCGTGACTGTAGCCCGATCCGGAGTTGTGGAAATGAAGTGAGGTGTTTTTTTTTCTCGAAGGACAGAAGAGGTAGAGAGATTCCTTGTACCGTGGTGTTTCTGAAAGAAAGTACTGACACATTTGTGGACTATTAGGAGGCATATATTAAAGTAATTGCATGTGTTCGTATACTGACGAGCTAAAAGCATAGCTCATGTGGCAATTGTTTGACGACCAACATGTCAGTTATCGGTCATGTGGTATTACAGCACGAAGCAAAGAGCTTAAATAGTGCAATTTTACTTGGAGACAAAATCTATCAATTTGACGGCGAGACGCTTCAAAACCTATTTTAAAGTTAAGTCATTGCCAGCCAGGAACACTTTTCTCTCCCTAACTGAGGAATACCTGCGGGCTGGAAGTATTAGCAGCTTCCAGAAGTCGTTTTCTGGGAAAACAAGTGGATAAGGACACAAGAGTGGGTTAACTCTGTCCGCGCGCTCATTGAAAATGACCCCAGGAAATCTCACCGGCGCCTTGGGCAAGAAGCGGGCTGCAGCGATTCAACCACGCAAATGATTCTCAAAAATGGCCTTAATATGTACCCCTGCAAGTTACCTATGAAGAGCAAACTGACTGAAGCCGACAAGATGCTCGCTGACTTCTGCCGACATGGAATTAGCATAAATGCGAGGAAACGGTGGGTTTTGGGGGAAAGGTGTGTTCACTGAGCGAGGCAGGCCATTTACGCTTGATTGGGCAGAGGTAACTCGCAAAACAACCGATTCTGGAAGACGAAACCACCAGACGGGTGTTACAACAGAGAACCCCAGCCCAAAGAAGGCACCGTCATAGTGGCTATGTGAGCAGCGATTTTGGCACATTGGCCCAATCTGGATTGAAGATGATTGAGGGGCAGCGGCCATGGTCAGATGCAGAACGCTATTTGCCAGGGTCCTATAACTAAGTTCTGGATCGCGCTTCAGAGGAGGTGGTGTTGACCACCGTAAACGAACGTGGTTGAACAGAATGGGTCCACCCATTACCGTCTACTGCCTTCATCAGGTGGCTAGGAGCTTGTTCGGAAGGATGGAATAGATCGTTCGAAGGGCACCTCTCACGTGGCCGAGGCGTCGGTCTGGCCAATTTGACGCTCCGCGTGACTTGTACCTCTTAGGTAATGTAAGGAAAAAACATTCAAATGTGGTCCCCGAAGCTTCCGGAAGTTCATGGCCAGCGGTCACGGAGATCGTGACATCAGTGACGGCCCCAGAAGTGCCGGAAAGTTAGCAAAAGGTGCGGCCCTTCGGCAGAGATCTGCCGGGCCAGAAATTGGTGCACGATTGTCGAAACGTGCGTCTATGATAGGAAGCGGTGACATCAGATAGTGATGGGGCTGGGCGAGTGAGTGAATTGCGCGTTCATATGGGAATTGGATTTGAGTCTGACTATGTATCTGCTGCAATAAGCGACCAACGGGAGGAAGGAATGAAATGTGTCAGTATTTCGAAACACCCGTATGATTATACAGTCGTATGTGCGGGTCTTCTGGTCCTTCAGAAACAAACCATCTTATCAGGTCTTCAGCATTTTCTCGGGCGATGTCGAACAGGGTACGACGAACTTTTGCACGAACTTTTGCCGTTTGAGCTCAGTGAGCTTTGGCAGTCTTGTTTTATCCCTCTGGCTTCTTGTGTTTCATGTATTCCTTATACATCGCTTTATTTGGTTTATGAAGTAATATTTGCGCCGACAGGGAATCGCTCCCCTCTCCGACAGTTTACACACGATGCTCGACGCGTGTGTGCCAGAGGGGGACACAGAGTTGTTGATGTTTTATATCGAGTTTCACCTTATCGTTCAGCTGCGGTTCCCAATAGGGTGTTTCAACCTGTTCGCGTGTTGGAGATTAGGAGTTAGCTCGCTGCGTCTTTTTTTATCCTTTCAGCGCATGAGCCAGAGCTTTGGTGTTCTTCTGTTTCCTCTGGTGGGAGCAGCGGCTTATTATAGGTAGGTCCAGATTTTTCTGGGAGCAATCTGCATATCTCGCTGATGATCAGCGTCCGCATTTTCAAGCGCACACCACGCAAATGCTAGCATTTTTTACAACGCATCGCTCAGTGCCTGCTGAATGAGAACTGACATTCAACGCAGACATAGCGGGCCTACGGCTCTGGCCGGGCGCTGAATCCGACGGATGTTCCTTTTTGGTTTTTGTGCGTTTGTTTCGGTTAAGTTGTGTGTTTCATAGCATTTTCGGGGACTCTCGATCATTTACAGCACGGGTCTTTGCGTGGGAACTGACGTGGTACCGGTTATCAGCGGATGCTACGAGATTAGGTGCGTACCCAGTCCGATTTTTGTACAGTATGGGATCATCACTCATTCCCTCAGTAAAATAATTACCTGGTTGACGTATATCACCATTGCTCTCAAATTATAGAGAAGGTAGGCACACCTATATTTTGATGACACCGTGTCATTGATCATCGCAATACATACATCGCTAGCAAGACTGATGTTTATATGTATACGAGAACTGATGTTACGAGGTGAATTGTACGGATCCGATAAGCAAATAAGCACAAAATACATTGGTCATTGGTACACAGTTTGAAGGATATCCATCATGTTCAGGGAGGGCTGGGTTCACCTGAATTTGATCGAATGCATCTATTTCAATGAAATATTACACAATCGTAAACATTTACCGATATTCGTGGCTTGCAGCCGCCGTCAAAGAATCCCATGCGTTTTGCAATTTTTTGGTGTTAGTGGCCTACTCACCCATGCTGAGCGAATGAAGACTTCAACACTGAAAACAGCTTTTATAAAAACTTTAACCCAAAATGTGGCACCCGGATTTGCAAGATGGAGATCTACCGCTTTGGGAATCTCATTTTAACACCCATTGACACTAGAAACTGTGTGAGCTCCTTAGTTTAAAAAAGCAAAATGAATCGGTCTAAATTGCAACAGCATCAGTGGAGCAACCGATAATATCGAGACACTTCATACTGACGAAGTATGTGATGTTGATCTCTCCGCGCATGTTGCACTCGGGTGGCTTTCGACATCATAGTACATCTGACCAATGACAATTGTTCCAAAGGACTTTTGGTCCGTCGACTTTTTCCATGTCGATTTTTTTACTGTTGGCTTTTTACCCTGTTGACTTTTTGTCATTTGACTTTTTATCTGGTTGACTTTTGCTCCGTCGACTGTTTTCCATGTCGACTTTTTGACAGTTGACTTTTTACCCTGTTGATTTTTCGTCAATTTACTTTTTATCCGTCTGACTTTTTCACCGTTTACTTCTTTCCACGTCGACTTTTTACCCGCCGACTTTTAGGACTTTTGACTTTTAAATGAATGATCCTTTACTCAGGGCTAACAAAAATGAAAGCTGGTCGCCGACCGGAATATTTTCCCCAAAACTGGTCGCCGTACATGTACCAATAGCTTTAAAGAATTTACACATAATTAACAGCTTTATCGCAAATTCGTTATCGCAGCTTTATCTTTATCGCAAGTTTCATCAAATTCGACAAACTCATCGGATTCGGCTTCCCTGTATCTTACTGAAGGGTTTAAAACAAATATGCCTTCGTAAAAGTTTATTATATTTCCCTCTGCAGTGGAAAATATGTCAAATTTCGTCAATTTCAGGCAATATGGGGGGTCTAACGCCCCTGCCAACCCCCCCTGGATTCGATAGTGCCCTAGCTTTCCCCTATCAAATTAATGGTGTTTAGCCAACTTCCAGCCTGAAACTTACAAAAATATTGGATAACTTGAGCTGAATTCCAAGAAATTGGTTAGTAGGGGCACCTTTGCCATCTTAGTCCTCCATTCACATACTTTCAGTTATATTATTATGTAGCAGATACAGTCTCCTAGGATTACTTTTAGAGCCAGGGTGCAGAGTGGAAAATTCAGGACTAAAAATCAGGAAAAAAGTGGAAAATTATACCCAAAGTAGAGCCTTTTTAAAGAATTTACACATCTCTATGAAACAAAACTTGATCAATTTTTTACATATTACAACAAAAGAGAGAAAAATAATCTCAGAAGTGAAAAAGAATGGAAAAAATTCAAACTGGGCAAAAGGAGTGGAAAATTATGTATTGTAGGGTGTCGCTTTACACCCAAAATTCCCACTCCTAGAAAAATGCAATACAGCTCTAATTTAACTGAGTTAAGAGATCAAATTTTAACAATCCCCATAATGCATTTCAGATAGTATTATAGCAGATTACCATTACAGTCCCTAATGAAAACAGAGTAAGAGTCAAATGTGCCAAGATTCCAACAATGTTTGCGTCATAATTATAATTCATGTCTAAGGTTAAGATCTGGCAGCAATGCATAGCTACATACCCAAATTATAAAACCAAATACAACTAACAAATTACAACTTGGTTACAACTGCGATCAACAGCAGAGTTAAAAAAGTAAAAGTAGTACCCAGAAGTTAAAAAGTATTGGATAGGCTCCAATGTTAATTTTATACATTTAAATGTCATTCATTACCATGCAACCCATAGGTCTTAATGGTAAAATGTGAAATTATTGGTAGACTCGGGCAACTTACCAGGGCCTATAGAAAACGAACCCATCGCTTGTACAAAGTGGGTCAGTTAATCTGTGAAATATTTGGTCAGGAAAGGATTGAGATGACAAATCAAAATATTGTTTGCAAGATTTGCGTTCCATTCACACATTCTGAAGATGTGCAGATAATGCTGCTTCTGGCATGACTTGCACTACCATCCATGATCACATTTTGAGGTGGTGGTCAGGAAAAAAATAAGGGATGATTAGTAGATATTTTGTTACCAAATAACGAGGTAAAATACATTTGTTACCCCAAAAGCTGAATCAAGTTAACATCATCGACCTCTGTATTCAATTAGTTAGCATTACCTGACTGACTGTCCACCTACCTTTGGGCAACTATCCAGCTTGGCATTAGCGCTCCAAGGGCAAATTGCTCTCCGGGTATATCTTTGATAGGTTTGATAGGTTCTCCATCAAGGAACCAATGTCCATGGCGGACTTTAGAATGTCTCATAAATACTTTTGGTCCGTTCAGTGGCGTCAGAATCCATTTGAAGTTGGGGGGGGGGGGGGGGCGAAAAGATTTGAAGTCAATTCTTTCCATGCAAACGTTATAGGCGAATGTCTAAAAGCCAAAAATCGTTGGGGGCAGAGTGCCTCCCTTGGCCCCCCCCGGCTCCTACGCCTATGGGTCCGTTCAACCTCCCAATCACAGTTCTGAAGCCGCACTGCTCGCAAGTTCTCTCCTGTATTGTTCTGGTTTATCACCGCATGCTTACGTTTGAGCCACAAGCATCGTAGCGGAAACCAAGTTAAAATGCTATCTTAAAATTACAAACACACTGGCTGAAAAAACACAAAACCCAAGGCCAAGAACGCTCGCACGAAACCAAAAACAAACGCCACACACAAGACATGCCGAGGAACACGTATTCAAAACCGCAGTTGCGCAAGTCTACGGATTCCGGCCTTAAGTTCTTTGAACAGCCGAATACCAATATTTGATAACTAAAACTTCAATATAAACTATTATGTTCATTGCATAATTTCCCTTAAATTAAGTCATGGGTCCATGGGTCAGGACAAGACAAAAAAGCTTTGAAGTTCAGATAAAAAGGGACTAATCAGTTTTTAAAGATCACTTACTTACACATCTCCGACTTGTTTATTAACTTTGCGTGGAATTCACCATAAAACAGTGTAAGACTTACGTAAATATGACGTAATAAATAACTTTTGCAGTACAATATGCAAAGGTATCTAAATCGAATGATGTCATTAAAAAAGTTAAAGTTCCTACCGAAGAATACTTTCTGCGTCGCTGAATGTTCGCTACGCGCAAGATATGCTCGAGCTGAAACTTCCATTATCAAACTAGGTATCCCTAGCCTGTCCCCGGACAATGGACCAGACACTGCTTGAGCTCAGAAAACTAACTATTGAACTGATTCAGGGCTAAATTTATTCACCTTTCATTTTCGTAGTCAAAAGAGATGTTTTGCCTGAGTTTATTCATTTTGTTTAATTTAAGCTTGACCAAATTTTATATAAAAATTGTTGTGACTTAGGTCTAATTAGTCCAATTAGAGTGCACCAATCTTAATCAAAAATCATAAAAAAACACTCTATTGACTACGCTGGATCGGAATGGTTGAAGCAATGACCCGATCAGTGTCATAAGTTTCTTAGCATCCAGAGTGTCTGGTATTTGTCCCGGGGACAGGCTAGAGGCACCATGCACGCAGTGCCCTTTCCACTGTATTTGGTGCATTCTACTACCAGGAGGAGACATTACCCTACCATTCCTGCGGACCATTCGTCGGCGCGTATCGGCGATCTTTTACAACCTTTGGTGCCATTGGTTTAAACGTTGTGGTCGCACAAAAAACGCCGACGAGCGCCTGGAGCTAAACGTGGTAGAACTTGGTGGTGGATTGCGTGTAGGTTTCTTGAACTTGCGAGGGAGGGACATCGAATACACAGACAACCTAATTTAGTGATGTAAAAAGTTATGTTCTATTATGACGTGAAACTAAAATTTAAAACTTATGGAAGACGATGAAACTAAGTATTTTTACAGGCCGTTTTGTCGCTACTCCAGTCAGCAAAGTTGGATATCTGGTCGCCGAGCCATCGCAGGACGCGTTTTTTTTTACCCCTGCCTTTACTTAACATCCGTTTATGTTTGCCATTCGATTTTCGTCTGGGCACCAGGTGGCACCAGTCCGGCACCGGAGATGGTGCAGTCAGTATTATTCGGCAGGTGGCGGCGTCAGTGTCACTGATACAGGGCTGACAATATTGGCAGTATGTTGAAATAAATATGCAGCTTAATACTTTATGACATACTGTTCGCCACATTTTTATTTAATATGTAACTTACCAACTATTACTAAACTAATGAAAGGGAAACATTTTTTTATATTGGCATAGACACCACTTGTTTCATTTAATCTCCGAAAAATAATTTGAATGAGTAGGAAAAGTTATGTTGAGAAATATTTTTATATGACCTTCTTACAAAATTACTGTTCAAGTTTGAGTGCATTTATGTATCTCTTATATTGATTTTCGGCCACGGGTCATGCTCACATATACAGCTCACATATGGCCACGGGCCATGCTCAACAATATGGCCACGGGCCATGCTCACATATACAGCTCACATATGGCCACGGGCCATGCTCACATATACAGCTCACATATGGCCGCGGGCCATGCTCACATATACAGCTCACATATGGCCACGGGTCATGCTCACATATACAGCTCACATATGGCCACGGGCCATGCTCACATATACAGCTCACATATGGCCACGGGCCATGCTCACATATGTACAATAACTAAAGATGGTTTTGTTTATGTGACCATGGCCCGTGGCCGAAAATTCATATAAAAGATACATAAATGCACTAAAACTTGAACAGTGATTTTGTAAGGAGGCAATTGAAAAATAATTATCAACAATATATATATAATGCCTAATATTCAACGTGCTCTTAACCAGTTAAAAGTAGGAAGAGTTAATCGTTTGGATTGTCTCCTTCTGTTTTAATTGACATTAAGGGTGGCTTGCAATTGTAAAAATACTTTTAGAACAATGGATCAGTGATGTTATCATACTATAAGGTTGTTGTTGTAAAAATGAACATCGTTTCGAAACTCTTTTGACTCCGACAAAGCTAGTGTTTATTGGTATTTTGTAGTACATGGACTTAGAAAGTTCACCATCAATAGCCAGTTCATTATAACTGAAAAGCGTCTAAAGAAAGTTTCGTGCCATATTCGTAATAGCAGCCATTGAGTTGCAACCGGAAGGAGTCTCGAACCTGGCCATTTCCATCCACTCAAGTTGAAATCCTTTGAACTCGGCTTCAATTCAATCATTTCTGACAAGTTATAATAACGAAGCTAACTGTTAACGCAGCGCACGTATGGCATTTAGCCACGCTTCATCTGGATTTATTGCATCTGCATGTATCAAAAGTAGCTAACTACATTGTGTGCTTATGAATGGCCACGATCGAATGCATTTTTTATGAGTCTGCTCTATGCATGCAATCTGAGGCCTATTTCACAAAGAAGTTTGTAATTGCATATGTTTGTGATTACAAACGCAATAAATGTTTACCTACCTCACTAAAAAGCGATTTCACAAACAATCAGCACCTGTGAATTACCGATTGTAAAAGAAGTGTTGTAAATAAAGTTAGTAAAAAAAATGTGTGTAAAGCAGAACGCCAATCTCAAGAACTTTGCAAATTCACCGGGCGGAAGAGGGACATTCAATGCCTATAAGCTGTTAGGCATGATTAGCGCAATGACGTTACCGGAGGAAATAGCTTTTTGGATCCCCTGAAGTCTTCTGTTTCATAAATATGATTTGTTATACCTGCCTAATATACGTTATTCATGATATTCTTTACATATATGTCACTTGCAAAGTATTGTTTCAAGTATTAACGAATATCTCCCAGAAAAACATTGCCCCGGTGACGTCATATGACATTTGTCAGTAATGCGCAGATACTGCGCAGTAGGACGGTTCTACCTATGACATTATATGGCCTTGGCGGAGCAAAACAACAACACGCTGCCCTTGAAAGAAAGATCGTTTAGTTTTCTCCACCATTTTAACTGCTAACCTAGTTGATTCCACCGAGGGTGAAGGCTCACTGCACTGCAACAAGACACTTGCAGACCGCTTGCAATATACCGCCATGCGTTTCTCTGCCGCGGAGGCCTTCACTCACATCATAGCACAATCGGTAAGGTGCACTGCCAACTTCAATGCTGGAGATCCCTGCTCGAATTTCTGGCTGGGGAAAACAATTTTTCGGCAGTTATGAACTTATGTATTGAACTAAACACTGTCCTAACACCTCGGCAACGGAAAACAACCGCACCAATAAAACGGCCTTACCAAGTAAAAACGTCAACAATCGATGCAGTTTCTGAAATTTCGAACCTCTGGCCCACGAATTACAAGTTTGTAATTACAAACATTTCCTCACTGAAATCCAACCTTTGATGAAATAAACTGGCCGTTTTTACAAACATTTTTACAAACATGCTATCGTGTAAAATAGTATGTAATTTAGATAATTGAGATTTACTGCCCTGGGTTTTGTGACCCATGTCCAAATTAAAAACATTTTGTAGAATTCTTGCAATTCACAAAGAAAATCATTGTAATTGCAAACTTTTTTGATTTGTGAAATAGGCCTCTGACGAACCTCAATTGCTCTAACTTTTACTGGTATTGAGTCATAGAGTGAATGTGCGATAAAATGCCAGTATATATTCGACATCACAGCAATAGTAAAAGTTTCATAGTTAATTATTTAAAAAGTATTAGCCACAGTCAATGGCTAGTACTAGGTTATATACTGACACGAGCGGAATATAAAATCCTTTTTCTTGTTGTACTTTCTTTCCGAATAATATAACTACATATATTATCATATGTCTCAGTATGTTTTTATCATTAGCGCGAGCGTGTGCTAAAAGGTTTTCAGCTATCAGAAAATCAATGTTAAGTCAATTAGTCAAAGTTTTCAGCCCGCCTGGCATTTACATTTTACCAAGCTTTTTATACGCAGTTCTCAAAAGGGAGTTAGACATACGATAAAACAAATACCACACTTATGCCAATATAATTTCTTTAGGACCTCGGACATTGTATAGGGTTTTCCACCCTCGACCTTCGGTCTCGGGCGGAAAATCCAACAACGACTTCGGTCTTAAAGAAATTATTGTATCGACCCCGTGTGGTATTTTATATTGTAAAAAATCAGACACTAAGCGTGTCAAAAATCCACAATCAAAGGCAGATCATTCTCGAAAGCGACTCATCTCCGCGCCATAACGCCATAATCATTAATCACAGCGATGAGCTGCTATACGACCGGTGCATTGTAGTCACTCCAGCCGAAGCCTATTCGCAGTGTCGATCACCAGCGAGGCATAGGGCCTGCTCCCGTCGCACCTCTAACCTCCTGCAGGCTCCAGTCTGCTCCAGTCGTGTACTATAACACAGAACAGTTGCAGTTGGATCAGCTTAGAGGAGGTTAGAGGAGGTTAGAGGAGGTTAGAAGCGCCACGGGAACAGGCCTATTATGGAGGAGGTTAGTGGAGATTAGAAGCGCCACGGTTTGGCAAAAAGGTACCCCCATTTTTTGTTCTCTCCGGATCTGGGCCGTTCACCTTATTTTGGTATTTGAACTTAACAAATTTATATTTTTAGGGAAAAAAACATAAGAACGCAATATTCCGCAGCATGTATGCTACGAAATATAGGTACACATAAAATAAATAATGACGTTTATCTCATACCCATTCGCAGGGGCGTCGCCGACAATTTCCCAGTGGGTGTTGGCTGAAATGACGAAAAAATATCTGGGCGTATTTAAGCTTTTGCAGCATTTTAATATCGATTTCCATGTTATAAAAGGTTCTTTTTCTATGTTATAAAGTAGTTTAGCGCCGCGAAGCGGCGCGATTTTTTATGGGTTTGCTTGATGAAACCCAGAAATATAAGCGGTTGGCCTCTGCAAGACACTGAAAGAAATTAATTTGACAAATTCATACATGCAATTTTGAAACTTGCCGCGAAGCGGCACACATTTTTCGAGTTTTTGACTGTGGATAGCTGGATTTCGATTGCTGCGAGGACAATTTTTACTATAAATTGTTATCTTTCCCCGCAAAATTGTAAACTTCCATAGTTTTCTATTAAGATCAATACTTTCACGCTCATTGCAGGAACGTGCAGGGGGCATACTTGCATTTAATGCCCCCAGATTCCTGCGGGGGTGGGGATGCGCCCCCGATGCGCCCTGAATCCGCCAGTGGTGTTGGCGAACCCTTTCCCAAGCGTTGAAAGGACCAAACAAAATGGATGAAAAGCCACGTTACAAGGATGGATAATGCAGTATGGCATGTATGGCATGGGCCATATCGACTTTTTAAAGCTGGAATTAGCAAATATAAAAATCAAGAACCAGTGACAACAATTTAGAATAAGCAATACCAAATTGGAATATTTTTAGGTCCGAGACCTATAATTCTTCATTAATTGCAGCGCGTAGCGGCGCGAAAAATTTGATTAGTATGCCCTGCATATGCATTTTTATCAATGCGTCACATTGTGTATAATGCAAATATCTAAAAAATGTATTGCGCGTTTAAAAGTGTGGTAAAAAAGTGTTAAAGCGAACTATTTTGCACAATAATATACAAAAGTAGCAACATAAAACATAAATGCGATGGGAAACGGCATTATATTTTAACCCCCATATAATGTATTGGGTAGGTAAATTGCGCCGCGGAGCGGCGGGAAATTTTGTGTTTTATTCCCTAGACAACTGCATTCTTTCTGTTATTTGTAATATTGACCTGTTGTTGGTTTTCATCGAAACTTGTAGTTATGGAACAGAGGCAAAGCCATTATACATTATTACCGATCGCTTTTTGATATGAGGCTTGATCGTTTGGGGGCCAAACATGCCACTTTAGGCCTTTGGGGGAGGGGGCATGGCCCTAAATGCCCCCTGGATCCGCCAGTGATCTAAACCATAGAAGCATATCTCCAGGCAGGTAGCACACCTATGCCCACTATATATCAGTAACTGAAATTAAAATACATTACGTGATAAATTCCTCATTTTAGTCAAAGAAAATCAGTAAACAATATGTATTCTATTTATATATGAAATAAAAGCCGTTTTCACGATGGGTTATTTTGCGCGAAATGTTTTAAAACATTTTAAAATGTTTAATTTTTTGTAGTAGTAGCCGCTTTCACGATGGACTAATTAGCAAAACAATGTTTTAAACCTCGCCCTACGGTCCCATACGGCGAGGGTTAAAACATTTCTCGCAAATTTGCCCATCGTGAAGACGGCTACCACTGCAACATTTTAAAACATTTTAAAATGTTTTAAAACATTTCACGCAAAATAAGCCATCGTGAAAACGGCTAAAGAAGACGAATCAAAGAGCATGTCATAATAAAAATAATATATTGCATTCTTGAAATATTGTGTGTGGATGACTGAGTATTCTTCTTTGAATGGGGCCTGACGCATGGCAAAGCTATCATCGTAGATATAACTTTCNGTACTCGACCAGGTGATACTAAATTTATATATTTTAATCCATTTTAAACGTCTTAAATACTAAATAGGCAAATCAAAAAATACATTTCTATTGAAAGACCCTGTACATCTCTACATCAATTCCTAACTCACAGCCCATCCATACATACGAACGTTCGGATTTTAATAAGAGCAATATGTGATACAATCAAGTAATCGTGTCTGTTTGTATTTTAAGACTTAACCCACGCCCCGATGGGGCTCTGGTACAATATTGCCCTTGTGGAGGTAAAACAATCACCTCCCATCCAACCCAAAAGCTAAAAGGACTAGGAAGACATAAAACAAAACGCTCAAAAGCAGCCGAAAGGACATTTGAGATGACTATTTTGTATTCTCTTGAAAAGGAATGGCAGAACCGAAATCAGAACACACCTTTCCATTATTCCACGTCCGTTTCCAAAGATGCACTATTTCCTTTAAATTCCATCCGTTCTGATATGGTCGTCGAGCAGATCGGTACGCACTACGCACAGCTTGTCTCATAAACATACTGATACACCCACATGTGCTGCGCAGGTTGACCGTGTAAATGCACAATCACAGAGGTGACTTTGATTTATTTTTCACATTACATACGACTGATATAAGGTTCTTAAAACATGTACCATGATATGATATCAGCCTAACTAAATATACTTGAGAATGTGTCAGACAGTATGTACCTAATCTAAGTGAACGTAAAAATTAAAGCGCACTGAAAGAAACGCCACATTTATGCGTATAAATGTGGCGGCAAGGGCGGCACAACCTTCCGAAAGTAGGGGGAGGCTTTTTTAGGTCGATTCTTTCCATGCATCGTTCGAAGGCGTAATGTTAAAATCCGAAAATGTCGGGGGAACGCGTCCCCCCTCGTCCCCACCTTTGGCGCCGCCCTTGCGTGGTGGCCTGGGCCAGCTCAGGCCAGCAAAATTAGCTCAATTGTATTTCTTTGAGGGCCTCCCAGAAACACCACACCAATACGCAGGCACTACGATCTTCTCACGCTCTGATGACATTTGGTTGGCTGCTTTTAGATGCAAATGGTCTGATACCTGCTGTACCTGAAGCCAAATTATTCACGCGAAAACTCACTCGGGCTACCAAACCGAACGCTCGAATTACTAAAACCGACATCACGCTCTAAGATTCTCTCGGGCCACTCGTTGACATTCTCCGTCGGGCGCCGGACCACGGGGGCCTCCAGGACGTCCGCCCGGCGACTGTGGCAGTGGATCTCCGTCGGGCGCCGGACCACGGGGGCCTCCAGGACGTCCACCCAGTGGCGGCGGACATTCTCCGTCGGGCGCCGGACCACGGGGGCCTCCAGGACGTCCACCCGGTCACTGCGGCAGCGGAAGAGACCTCGGATGGCGCCACTGCGGCAGCGGAAGAGACCTCGGATGGCGCCACTGCGGCAGCGGAAGAGACCCCTGATGGCGCTGCGCACCGTCGGGTAGCTGAAGCCGTACGTACACGCCTCCACGACGAGGAAGAGCATGCGGAGCAAGTGAACCAGCTGGTTCAGTGCGAACTGCGGCCACCAACGGGAGCTGATCCTGACCCCGGTGCCGATGATGTCCAGGGTCAGCATCGTCAACAGCACCTTGACGATGCGCTTGAAGTACTTGAAGCGCAGGAAGAAGTAGCTCGTCTGGTCAACCGATCCGCGCCGGTTGTCGCGACGCTCATGCTGCATGCCCTTCGTAGCCGTGTAGACGAACAGCGCCGCCGAGCAGAAGGACATCAGCAGCTGGACCATCTCGAAGTTCATTATCACCACGAAGGCCGTCTTCGACCAGTGGCACTCTTTGACGAAGCCTTGCACACCAAGCGTGCCGTGGTCAAACTCCAGACTGGTCTCGAGGCCCAGCTGGTGGCACACCAAACTGTACAGGGCCACGACCGGAATCCAGCTCCAGGTCACCAGGAACATTCTCCGCACCTGGATTTACATGATGGTACGGTAGTGCAGCGAGTGGACCACGGCGATGAACTGATCCACAGCTAGGAAGAGGGTCGCTGCTTTGACTGCGAGTGCGCTACCCAGTGTGAGATACTGAAGCGATACACAGAGTGGCAGCGGGGCACCCTCAGAAAATACCACGTCCAGTGCACCGATTGAAAATAGCAGAGCGCCGGAAATGAGGTCTGCCAGCGCCAAGTTCAAGACCATGAGTGTCATGGGCTCCTCACGAAGGCGACGATCTCTGGCGATGGCCAATAGCGGCACGGAGGAGTTGAGAATCAGAAGCACACCCACCAGCACCTTGAACCACACAAGGAACATGGCGGCTAGAGCTCAGATGGGATCGTCGACGTTCTGAAAAGATACGAAGTGGTTCAATTGAAGAAATTCACCTGACATTATAGATCATTTGAAATTCGACACCGATGAAGATATAATAGGTGATGTTTATGTGGGGTCAGATAGAAGTTGTTGTTGCTTGCTTACATAGGCGGGCACCGGTCCGTTACTCCGTTACTAGCGAAGTTACTTTTTTAGTATCGGAGTAACGGACTCGTTACATTTTTTAAAGTAACGGACCGAGTAACGGAAGTTACTTTTGTGTTTCTGTTACTTCGTTACTTTTTAGTCCGTTACTCCGTTACTCCGTTACTTTTTTCTATGCCTACTTGTTTCCCCTTACGCCCGGGTTTATTCGCCATAGCTAGCACAATCAATGCCTTACGTACGTAAAAAATAAAATGTTATATGGCGCAAAGGGCTGCCAAATAACGTGATCATACCTGTTGGGCTGTTGCTTAATGCAGCGCAATGACTGCGATAAAGATAGCTATCTCCCGATCCCGATGCCGCAAAACGTTGACAATGTCCGTCAGCTGATATAGGCCGGCGGCATACTGTCAGAGCCAGTCTATGATAAAGACGAGCCAGATTTAAGCACTTTTGGAATATAGTAATTGAATTTTGACATTATATGAGCAATTTTTGTTAATTTATCAGGGCGGATGCCTCAACCTCAAGAGGTAATGTTGATCAAACCAGTGCGTAGATTCCACTGTTCGTCGCATTCTGCTTGTGTCCTTTGCGGCTACGGCCGTTTCTGCTCGGTCGGCGTTGAGGGTGGTGAAAGGCAATTCGATGGTTTTAACCTGCGCACCGACGGGGGTCTGAGCCAACTTAAAACCGACGGGGGGCGGATAACCGACCCCCCCAGAGATCTCGAAAACTACGCAACGTAGCGACAAGCGGAAAACGGGATTAGGTAGGCCGTGACGAGTACTAGAGAAAATACAATACTATTTTTAGATCAGGTCAACATTGATGTCACCAGAGGTCAAAACAGGTCAAATTTTCCCATATTTCGAGTGAATTGAGCATTGCTTCACATAATCCGGGCTAGCTTAATAATTAAGATAGCTAGGAGCATTCGGAAAAAATAAAATGCCCTTGAAACGCTTTTTCTGCAACTTTCGCTCATATTTGAGACAGGGTCAATAGTTGAGGCACCAGAGGTCAGCAAAGGTCAAAATGCTTAATTTCATTTTTTTTTGCTAATAACTTTGTATTTGTAAAAGCTGGAGAAACTATTTTGCCATCAACGTGTTTCTCTCATCACGGCGCATCGAGTTATATATCTTATGACATAGCTAGGTCAAACTAAAAGAAATACCTGACCTGACCAGAGGTCATGTCAAGGTCAAGTCAAATTTTATATCAATCAATGGAGATAGTCAAGAGAAACATAATGGTGAAAACCAAAGCAATCTACCTCACTTAGAAGATTCGTTATTGTACAAAAACCATATGCCCTTGGGGCACGTTGGATTTCACCTTAAAGAGGTCACGGAAGAAAATTTCAGTATGCATTCTTCTGCTTAGCTCCAAGATAGTGATAAGAATGAAAATTGACCATATTTAGCCAGGTTTTGTTCGATTGGTGCGCATCTCAATTTTCTCCCATAGACTTATAATGGGAGGTCACGAAATTGACATGACCTCAGGTCACTGATATGGCAAATCCGAGAATCGAGATACACGAACTTTAGATACCCAGTGTCTTATCACACGCTGTGAGTTTCAAACTGTTTGGTTCACCACTGTGGCTTCGGCAAAATGTCAAACTTTCAAAAACGTGACTTGAGGTCAGGTCATTTAATGTGACCTGACAACGTGACCTTGAAAGTTATGAGGTCAAAACTTTGAGAAAGTGTGGGTATTTGATGCAAACAGCTGTGCAAAAATTTGGGGGAGCTACGCGCCACCGCTTTTTTGCTACTACTGCAAAAACTCTGGGGGCGGATATCCGCCCCCCCCGTCGGTTCGCTGGTTAACATTTTGGTAATCACGGTAATACATTTCTGGCCGTGGCTGTTCAGGCGCCTTCGACGCTACAGCGTCTGTTAAGTTATCGCACAGCGGGTGTCCGTGGTGATTATTTTTTCTGTTTTCTCTGAAAAATAATTTACAAAAAGTTTCATAAGTTAGTTTTATAATAACAAGTATAATGTATATGTTACATAGTAAATGGTCTAAAAAAGCTGCTTATCACAAAACAACAAAACAGACCTAACCTGCGTTTACGTTAATATCACTTTGTATCACAAAAATAACGGAGTAACGGAGTAACTGTAACTTCTGTTGCATTTTTTAACGATGTAACGGAGTAACGAGTAACGAGTTACTTTTTTGGAGTAGCGAAGTAGCGAGTAACGAAGTTACATTTTTCAGTAACGGTGCACACCTATGCAGCTGCTTACCGATGCTTACTTGACTGATGCTTACTGGTATGCTCAGATACCTCTGCGTGGTCGTCTAGTCGTCTGGCTACTCGTTTCAGAATCAGATGCTGCGTGTTTATATACACCTGAGTCCTTCGGTGTAATGACGTCATGGTTGGCCAGGCAACATTGAACGCATTGACAGAGTTTATCATGAAAGGAGTAAATGTCAATATGTTTCAAATTATTACTTCGCAGTAATGATGTCTCTACCCGTCGGCATAACAAGCCTCGCGCGTGCACTAGCCAGTAATATAATTATATTACATATAGGTAATAGCAGTGGCGGTTCCAGGATTTTCATTGAGGGAGGCTGCAGGTCCGGGGGCGCCTTTTTGGCACTTTAGGGGGCGCCGTGTATCTTTTCCAGAACAAAGAACAGTTTTGTACAGTTTTGGGGGTTTAAACCCACAAATATGCAAATCTGAGATAGCCACTTTGAAGACAATTATCATTTTATTTCTTTTGACGTTTTAAATTTGCAATTTGCATCAAAACTCGATTCTGTACGATTTGTCAAACATTTATCGTTTTCTACCAAAAAGGGCATGCCATGACGTCAATAAAACGACATTATTCCAAACGTAGGTACTATATCGATTTCATTGATATATTTTTTTGAAGCAGAACTTGATGCAGCATAAGGTGCTGCAAATTTCTCTTCGATATCTATCATACAGTGTTTTTTGTTCCACTGGTGGATCTATTTTTTTTTTTTGGGGGGGGAGAAGCAAATCAAAATCAACATTTTCATGCCCGGCCGTTTTCTAGAGGGAAAATTATGTTTCAGAATCTTGGGTGGGGGAACGGACCAAAATGTCCCCCCTGGAGTCGCCAATGCCTACATATAGTTCGTTTTATTTTGATTGGCACATTCAGGGGCGTAACCGTTAAGTTTTGCTGGGGGAGGGGGCGATCGGCTAAAATGGCGAAAAAATACCACCATTTTCATGAGTGTATTCTTGAGTGTATTCAAGTCTTTGCAGCATTTTTTATGTGGATTTTCATGGTAGTAACTTGTTATTTAGCGCTGCGAAGCGGCGCGAAATTTTTACAGGTTTAACTGATAAAAATCCAGAAATACAGGCGGAGGGCCATGTAGAGGATAATAACCTAAAAATGTCATGCATTCAATTCAGCGTTACGATGAACTGAAGACGATGACGATGACGATGGCTTCGTTATGATGATGGCTACTGATGATTCAATTTTAGGTCGTAGAAAACGAAATTTTAATCATTAAACCAGACCGTGAGTGGAGCCAAGCCTCAGGTGACCCCTTTTCCTGGTTGCACATCTCGACATGATAACAAAATGAAATGTAGGTAGCTTTTCATATACATTAGCCTCCGACAGTGAATCACGATGACCACTGGCAGTCAGCGCTCAGTAGTAGATAATTGCATACTATAATTATAACTGTATACATATGTACCCAGTGGCGGATTCAGAGGAGGGGGCCAGGGGGCCATGCCCCCTTGGGCCTCGAACTTGAGGGGCACTCTGGCCACCTGAGGGGCACCATGGCCGCCTGAGGGGGCACCTTGGCCGCCTGATGGGGCACTCTGTCCGCCTGAGGGTACACTCTTGCCGCCTGAGGGGGCACTCTGACCGCCTGAGGGGCACCCTGGCCGCCTGAGGGGGCACTTGGGCCGTCTGAGGGGGCACTCTGGCTGCCTTAGGGGGCACTCTAGCCGCCTCAGGGGGCACTCTGGCCGCCTCAGGGGGGCACTCTGCTGACCTGATGGGACCTTAACATTTCGCAAATTAAAAAAAATGCTGAAATAGGGGCACCCTCAAAATAGAGTGGACCAAATCCGTCGAGTTTTCAGATTTGGGTATAGATAGGGGCACCACTGCAATTGATGGCCCCCTCGTTGAAGATTTTCTGGATCCACCACTGTATGTACCGAACTGTTACAAACAACTGGTAACACAGGGGCGGATCCAAAGGAGGGGCACAGGGTGCACGTGCCACGTGCCCCTCCCAAACACACACACACACACACACACTCACACACACACACACACCACACACACACACACACACACACAACACACACACACACACACACACACACACACACAACACAACACACACACACACACACACACACACACACACACACACAACACACACACATATATAATATATATATATATTATATATATATATATATATATATATATTAATGTATCCTGAATACATTATATATTATATATATATTAATTATATATATATATATATTGTATATATATTAATATATATATATATATATATATTATATAATATATATAATATATATTATATATAATAAAGATAAAACTAGNAAGATGTTCGCCGAAGAAGTTGGTAGTGAAATCACAGTGTGTGACTGAGTGATGTGAAACTTGCAGGATTTAATCAGGACATAAGTACCCCAAATTAATTATGCTATCTCATATTTGTAGATCAGCCAATTGAGATCAGATCGATCTCGTGACCTCACCAATAAATGTTAATGAGAAATATGCAAACTCTTTTTTAAGAGAAAACACATTAGATCAAACCATTTGTTTTAATGACATGTTATTTTTGCTCAATATTGATGACCCAATCACAATTTGTATCAGTGACCATCACAAGGTCAGCCAGGCCTGCTAAAATCATCTGAGATCTCCACCACTTCCTGCAAATAACTACACTTGAAAGACAGATGGTGTAAATAGCTAAAACTATCGCAATACCAATGAAATATTATGGGCCGGGACGTAGGAACGTCACGAAAAGTGTGTGGGAGAATTTTTTCTCTCATTTTGAGAGAAGCTCAATGCCATATTATTATTTTTTGCATATCTGGGTTTGTATTTTGTTGGCGAACTTTTGTCATCACAAACTTTTCTCATCAAGCAAAATAACATAATTTAGCAATACAATGCGAATAAGTGAGGGGGCTTTGCCCCCCGCTACTTCCCCGTTACAATGCCTAATGATTTGGGGGTTTCTTTTGCCAATTGCGGAAGCTTGTAATTTTTACCATTGATGCCTGGTGTTGACCTCAATACATCAACCAAAAATTACCGAAATAATTTCGACATTGATTTTAGACAAGCTATCTATTTACTTTTTTTAATTATGTCATATCACCATTGGAGCGGAGTTCGAGGGGGCGTTCAAATGCCTCCCGTGTTACGTCTAAGATGGTGCCAAGCACCGTCAGGCGGCAAGGCGCGCGGGATAATAACTGCTTTTAAACAATTCATCCCTTGTATATTACTCCTAGTATATTCCATATGTATGAGCTGCTTAGATCTTCCTATTAAAGCCAGAAGTGGGTTAGTTTTCGGCCGATTTAAACTATTTTGGAAAAACTATGGCCCCAATGGACCCCTTCCTTCTAACTCGGCTCCTATGGGACCTAGACTAAACCAAAAAGTACCGTTCGAGAAGCTGTCAGGAGATTTGGAAAACATTTCAGTGAAAATTTTCTCAGGTCAATTATTAGAATCACCCAGAGGTTCATCCAAAGGTCAAATTTTCTCAATTTTTTCCAGTTTTTAGGGACATAGCTCCAGATATCCCCAAATGATCTCGGAAACTATGATTAGCTAGGAGTAAACAAGTAAAGAGCATTAGATTAGATATTTTGAATTTGCAATCGCACCTATGTCCTCAAATTGAGCTTCAGATCAATAGTTAGGTCCAGAGGGTCATCAAATGTCAAAGATGCAGTTTTTGGGTAAAATATGATTCCTGAATAACATTTGTATCTAAAAACGACACATAAAATGATTTTAACCACTATTCGTGTTTCCTCTCGTCAAGACGCTTTACTAAATGCATGATGACCTCGTAAGGTCAACTTCAAAATTTTGACCTCAGGTACAAGGTCTTTGGTGACCCAGATAGGTCCAGTTGCATATGGGGCGACGCGGACAGACGATACAAATACAGTGGTGTCATCCGCTCGTCTCTATCTTCATTATATCAGAAAGTTATTAGCAAATTCATTCTGATGGACCTCAGAGACCTCAGATGACCTTGTAGAGATCTTTTAGGAAACAATCGCACCTAGGTCATTCGAATGAGCTAAAAAACATGATTCTGAAATAATCAGCATATCCCAATGCATACTTCTCTACGAATATGAAGCATCTGTTTTTTTCCCATTCACTTATAATGGGGAGGTCAGGAAATTGGACCTGACCTTAGTCACCCGATATCGAATAATCCTCGAGATATTCAACTTTAGATAGTCATGCTCCTCATGAAACCCTGTAAGTTACGAAACCAATCCTGCTAAAAACTGTGGCTTTGGTGGAACGCAAACTTTTTCGGAAGGTGGGGTCACTTGACCTAGCCTGGTGACCTGACCGTGACATGACCTATTGCCAAAACTTTTTTGAAAGCTGCTACAAAAGATGATCGAAAACAGTACTGAAAATTTGGCGGCGCTACGCGCCGCTCGTTCCCGAATCCAGGGAAAAACCTGAGGGGGGGTGTCTAAACACCCCCCCGGCCCGGCGCTTGGTGAAAGCCAGAGTGGGTTAGTTTTCGGCCGATTTAACTATTTTGGAAAAACTATGGCCCCAATGGACCCCTTGCTCCGTTCATGTTCTTTCCCCTCCAATCGTTTTTGCAAAAAATCGACACCATTGGCCTGGACCTTTGTTCGTTGGAGTGTTTATATTTTCATTTTCAAGCTTTCTTGCTATTTATAATTATTACTTTTTTATTTTTAGTTTTAACACTTTTTGTTTTATTCATTATCACCACTTCCAAAATGCATCAGTAGTATGTACGCTTAACCATATGCCTTACCAGCTTTGTTTTTCGCACTGCCTCCCAATTGATATTATTTAGCAGAGGCCCGCAACGACGGCAGATAGCTTCGTTACTCAGGGGCAGCAGTAAGAGCAAGCAATTGTGATGAGTGATGACTTCACTCGGTTCAACAACTACTACAAAGCGTGTGGATCATTATCATGTTCTTATATGCTATTACCAGATAAACCAACAACACGACAACACACTGATGAAGTATACATAGCGCTTTTAAGTGTTCTCCCCGGTACTTTGTAACCAGCTATGTAGACAACATCGGTTACATTATGTTACCTAGCCACCGCCTCACTATGCCCCAGGCCCACTGTCTACATTTGACAGCGCAGGTTAAGTAAGACACGCCGACACAACCATGAATGGAAACCACCATGGGAAGCAGCTAACAAAAGACTGAAGACTAGCACAACATGGCAGTGTGTCAAGCTTCGCCTAGCCGCCGCTGGGACAGTTATGAGAACGACGGTGATCAGATTATGAGCTCACAAACCCATGGACCCCGCCACAGATAACCTCGCACAGATAACCTCGCCACAGATGACCCCGCATATACACATTTGGATTTCAATAGANCACGTGGGTAGTAACTACCCACATCTGGTGGGTAGATGGGTAGAAAAGTGACACCTATATTCGGAAGTTCAGGAAAAACCGAGGGGGATCGGATCCAACGCGTCCTCAGGCGGTCGTGGGCTATGCCTCGTAATTTTGGACCAGGTATTGAGACCCAAAAGTTGGGGGGCGTGTCCCCATCCGCTTTAAAAAGTTGAGAAAGCAGTGCCCCCCCCATGCCCCCGGCTCCTACGCCTATGCGGCGGTACACTTTTTGAATCTTGGTGCCTCTAGTTTCCTTACTTCTGTGACGGTACACTATATCCAACCGCGCGGGAGCAGCACTGTTGAATGCATCTCTGATCGACTGCAACATCGTCAAGAAAGGAGAATGGGACGGATTTCTTGGCAAAAAATGCGTCAGCAGAGACAAAAGTGGGGAAACTAGAGACAGATACAATTGCACTCCAGAACAAACCAAACCGGCTCAAGGGACTGTATGACGATGGCAGAGCGCATACAAATGGAACGAGTGAAAGGGTTGTCACTGAAACCATTAACCGAAGTGATTGAGAAAATACACTCATTTTGTTTCTTTAGGAATGGTGGCGTTCTCCGGGGCCGATGTTGTGAAAATCAGCAGCTAAGACGTAAATCAGCCTTCGCCATCCAGCACCCTCCAAATTCTGAGACGTAGGTAACTTCTTGGTGAAGCGACCGGTGAACGGCTTTAGGTATCGATTTATAAAATGCACAGACAAAATGTACATTGTACACACCAGGAACTGCCCCATATCCGTATCAAATAGTTTCATCATATGCTGAAATACTGCAACTCGGTGTTGTTATTTCTCGCTGGTTCGCTGCCCGCCGCGTGGTGTTAGCGGCTGCGTACAGTTTGGCCATTGGAGACTGCAATGCTGGGAGTTGACAATAGTTCAAAGATTGCAAGCGCGCAAACTCTAAACTATTTTACAATTTTTAACTATTTAACTAATTTTTCATCTTGCAAAGAAGTGAGCTTCGGCAGGTCAACGGGGGTGGTAGAAGTTAATTTAAGAAATATCCCCGTTTCGTCCCACCCTATTGCGTAGCGGTGCTGGCTAGTCACTTTTCCTATTTTATTCGTTTGGTAGCGGGATATTTATATATTTATTTATTTGCTTATTTAGCATCATCATCATCATGTTTTAGGTATGAATGTGTGAATGTACGAGCGTGCGTCCTTGTGTGTGATTTGCATGACTACAGCCGTAAGTGGGCTCAGGCCTGTGGTTGTTTAGAAACTAATAAACAATAAACAATATTATTGGCATGTTTCTATCGCAGCCGTGTGCGAGCGTTTCTGCATAAGACTGACGTCTTATACACGCTGAAACTGAGCTCGCAGACGCATAAACTTTTAGTTCTTCTTGCATATCGGGTGACTAAATTTCGAGTGACAAATATACGGTGACAAAATAGTGTGCCGCAAAATATCGGTTGGTCAATGGCGGTGCAGTGGGTGTTCCTCTGTTCCTCGATCTTCCTGTGTTCCTCGATTTCAACTCGGGTGGGATTATCGTGTCTAAAATCCGCAGTTTAGCGTAGACCTGGGGCATTCCATGACAGATCGACCAAGTCATAACACCTTACATCTCAAATTTTGATTAATATACGTGTTGGGGTTACCTAGGCCTGTGAAATTTTCAGCCTCATCCGTCAAATGGTTGTCGACTTATAGGCTATAGCCTCAGGCATTATTCGATTTTGCTCAAACCTCTAGTTTTCAGCGGGCGATATCTCAAATATAAATTATGGAAGTCATATCAACCTGGCTATATATCATAAAAATCCTTATAAACCAATAACCATAGATTAATGTTATATAACCAAGGGCGGATCCAGGGGGGCCAAAGGGGCCATCCCCCCCCCCCCCCAAACACCCAAAATCGGCGCAAATTTTGACACATTCCTGAGTGTTGTCGTAAAACCAAGCAACTTTTACTAGAGAAAGTCATGTTTTAAATCAAGTTATTGATACATAAGCTTAGCGAAATCCGATGGAGTTTCAGAATTATGCGATAATTTTTGGGATTTGCCCCCTCCCCAAACTGTCAAAATCACACTTTCTGGATCCACCTATGAATATAACATTTATTATTATTTTTTATTTTAAAACGCAACTTAGAGTAAAATCACGTTTTGTATAATGTGGACAATTGTTTGTTTATTGGGGTTTTCGGGCGCGCCGACAACTAAGGTCAATTTGCGCCCATATAATAATGTGGACAATTAAAACTCTTATGTTTTTCGTTACCAGGCTTGATTTGAATGTATTCGATATTAACGATATTAACGATATTTCGATATTAACAATAAAGGAGATAAAATATTTATCTAAATATTGTATTTAAATTTTTCCATTTGGGAAAATATTGGTCACCAGCACATATTTGATAACAACTTTACACATAGAAGTGCTAGAGAACCTTACTGGTCAGCATTATATTTGCCTCGTCGAGCTGCATTGAATGATACATAACATGACCCCTGTAGACTGCTCCTTGACCTCAAGGTCACGTGACCTGGGTCACCCGGTACAGCCAGCGCCAGATCGACCAAAACATAGGCCGTGTTTTGACCGTGCACATTCCCGGCGGGAATATCTGGAATCTCCAGCGGGCATCTAGATACTCTACCGCAGTTCGGCAATTTACTTATACATTGGCATTCCTGTTAACTCTGCTTCGGGTAGAGATAGAAAGCACTTTTCTACCGATTCCCTGGAATCCCGCGGGAATCGACGGTCACGCCCATAACACCCAGCTTCTCGTAGTTCGATGGAATTATGCTTTGGAGGTTACCTGGGTCCAAGACTTACGCTGAGAAATTTTCAGCCCCGTCTGTCGAATGGTTTTCGAGTGTTGGTTGGTTGGTTGGTGGTTCGCCTCAGACATCTCGATGTTGCGCAAAACTCGAATTTTCCCTTTGCGATATCTCCCATCTAAATAATATGAGTCATATTAACCTATGCATCATTAGAGGAAGTAATGGCTCAATTTGAGATAATATTTTTAGAACATCCGAAAGTTATTTTGACATTTCAAAAATGATGTATGGTCAAATCATGCGAGTTTTTTATGTGGCCATTTCAAATTCGGATTTTCATCAAATCATCTATTGCGATATGTGTAATCAAGCCAGGTCATTTGGGAAATTAACTTTAGGTCTCTGCTTGAGGTCATGGGGCGACCTGCAGGGGTCATATTAGGCAACATTGTCTATAAGTCCTTATAACTCGAAAACCATTTAACAAACGGGGCAGACAATTTAATGGTGAGAATCTACGGCCCATTTAAGATAACCCCAAACCTATTTTCATCGAACTATGAGAAAAAGATTGCTATGTTTTGGTCGATCTGACATTGGCTGCACCGGGTGACCTCAAGTCACGTGACCTTGAAGTCAAGGAGCGACCAGCAGGAGTCATGTTATGCATCATCGAATGCAGCTCGACGAGGCAAATATAATGCTGTTCAGTTAAGCTCTTTAGCAGATTTACGTGCAAAGTTATCACCAAGGACGTGCTGGTGACTATAATTTTCAAAATTCAAAAATAGAAATACAATATTCAAACAGATAGCCTATCTCCAATACTTTTACCATCGAAGGCTTATATATTGAAGTTAATCCTAGCAAGAAAAAAACATAATAATTTCAAGTGGCCACATTATAAAAAAATACTTTAAATCGCGTTTCAAAATGTATATTTTTTTATTCTCAAAAATATTATATCACGTTACTCTATGATTTATGATGGTTCTTATGATATATAGGTTGATATTGTTGCGCGCGCTTACCTCACTCGCTCGTGGTAGACTGCCGGATCCAAGCGCCGTCCGCCGGGTCACGCCGGGCCGGGGTCGTGACCTCAAGCCCCGGGGCGGCGGGCAGCAAACGGGTGGTCACCCATCCGACCACGCGCATGGGCGGTCGCGCACGTGTTACGGGGGAGGCAGAAGTGTGACCGCCACAATATGATTCCCATAATTCAGATGGGAGATATCGCCCGTTGAAAATTAAATGCTTAAGAAAATCGAATAGTGTCTGAGACTATAACTCGAAAGCCATTTCAACAGACGAGGCTGGAAATGTCACAGCTTAGAATTGACGTTTCAGATTAACCCCTTTAGATACAATTATATCGAAATCTGAGGTAAGGAGTTATTTCGATTTTTTGGGTCGATCTGTCATGGAATGCCCCAGCTGTCACTACAGAGCCAGCTTTTATCCCGACCAGGGTCAGACGCTCTGCGCTGATCAGAGCTCCAGAGTCAGAGATAAGCCTGAAAATGGTTATTTTTTACTCGTCTCTTCTGTGCTTACTTCTACTCCAAACATGGACCATATTTAACCTCTCACCATTTGTCGTGTGATACATTATGATTATACAAGTATTTAGGTGATTGGCCACCCCATAATTTTCCACCTCATATTTTGCCACTTAACAATTCGCCACTCGGAATGTATATATTTGATGCATTTCGCATTTCGATATTGTGTTCGCCGTCCGGAAAAAGGGGTAATGTTTGATAACTGCAGTGCTGAGCCACCTTCACAAGAATCCTTCACTAGCGCCATCTATATCGTGACGCCCGTGACTGGGGCGACATCGAGCGGCGGCTGTTGGCAGAGGCGATGATCTGGAGTCCGTTCTGCTGCGTCCGTCCGGCCCACCACCGGACCCTCTCCACTGGCCGGCGCAGCGCTGCATCTTGAGTCCGTTCTGCTGCGTTCGTCCGGCCCACCACCGGACCCTCTCCACCGGCCGACGCAGCGCTGCACGGAGAATAGAAGCAGGACAATGGTCTCTGGCACGTGTGCAGTGTGAACAGTGCACAGAGCTTCAGACAATGGAGTTGGTTCTGACGTCGGAGTGACGTCATATCGGCATCCCAGAAAACATGCGGACGTCGGTAAACGGGGAGGTGCTGTCGTCATCTCAACAGACATGTCGACGCTGCACAGGGGCGTCGCCACGGATTTTACTGGGGGGGGGACGTAGTCACACTCACAGTCAAAAGCAAAATTTATTGACCGAGGGGGGGTACAGCGTGTCGTGTCTGCCATCCACTGCTGTACCTACTACGTCCGGCCGTTTTGATGAGGAAAATTGCGGTTTCAGGGCTTGGGCCCTGCCCAACATATGCGCTGTGCAATGCTATTGGCGGCTGAGCCCCCAAATTACCTTAGGTCATTTGGTGACTGTTCTATCTTGAAGTTCGGCCACCGTTCAAGAACACTCAGAAGTCAGAGTCCCAGTTAGTATTACGTCTTGTACAGATCAGAGATGAGATGCAGAGATGCGCCACAAACGGCCGCCGTCAGAGTCAAGGTCGCCAGACAGGGCGTGGCACAACAAAACAACCCGGCGTCGCCTCGGTATCACGTGGTCTGAATGTGGGCACGTGGTATAGAACCTCGGTATCATGTGGTCTGCTAAACCGCTGCATAAACTCACTATACTACAGTGACCTTTAGAGTTGGTGACCTTTAGAGTTGGTGACCTTTAGAGACCTTGACCTCTGGAAGTCAAACCGCTGGGAGTGACACCGAATGCCGCTAGGTGTGAACTAGTGGAGCCCTTTTGGATATTCACTGCAAATTTCAGCTCCATGTCTTGATGGACATCGATAAACGTGATGTTTATTTTTCCGTTGGACCTCCATATTACAAATAAATGTGTCAATCGAACTGCTCAAAATTACCTCAGGTAACTTTGATCGTCTGAACTCCGAATTATTGCTTATTGACGTCACGACCAATCAGAGAGCAGAATGATAAATTACGTAAATATACTTAATTATTTTAAATCCTGATAATTCAGAGGAATTTATATTATATAAACAATCTTAAAAAATGCGTTCCATCAAATACCTAAAAACAGTGGAGTGATAAAATAAATCAAATATGTGGTATATTATATTTAAATACAAACGTTTCAATACACGAGTATCTTGTTCACTGCACAATCGATGGAGAGCTGGAATGAAAGCGTCTACAAGATACTAATGTATTGAAAAATTTGTACTTCAATATAACACATATTTTATTTATTTTATCACTTAGCATATCCGTCATGGAATCTCAACATAAGCTAGATTCTTCAGTTTTCACTGTTCGAAAGCCACGCTCTTGTAGGGGTGCCGTTTTGCCTTTTATACCGATCAGGGCCCAGGCCCAAAGAAGGCCCACGGCTGCCCAAGAAGATCCGAAAACGCTACTGCCACGCTGAAACTCAGAACTCCTTTCAGGGATAGCGACTCAGGAGTCGGGACATTCACCGATCGACGCATGCCGGTCGGAAACGATGCCAATCAGCCTTTCATACCGATAATCTTGCGGTAGGACTTCTAAGCTTGCGAACGGTGCCTTCCATTGCCTGACCCTCGAACCCGAGCCCTCGATGCCTGGACTGGCTTTGAGTCCACACCACCATTAATTGACTTCGAAAGAAACAGCGATCACCAGACAGATATACGTACTCGTATGGTGTTACGAGACTAGCAACACAAACAGCAGCCAACCACCGACGCTGCGTCCCCGTCGAAACGCCCCGCTATAAGCAGTCCAAGTGTATTTTCACCAGTTACACATGAGACACTGCAGGTGGGCCGTGCATACAAAAATAAGCTTCCGACGGCGGCTCCGACCAGGCCGGAGTCGGGTCAGAGTCGAGGGCTCAGGTCCGCGGGTCACGGGGGCCCGGGGTACGGCGTGTAGGGGTCCGGCGTACAGGGGACACGTCAGGATCCAGAGTCGGCGCGCCGCACTCCGATCAGTGTGCAGGGTTTGAAACACAGGTCCATGTTTGTAGTCGCAGCATCCGGATCCAGCGTTCAGAGTCGACAGACAGCCGTTCGGGGTCACTCGGGGGTTGATGTCCGGGGACCGAGCCGACCCCAGGCGGTCTCCAGAAGGCAGGCGAACGTGGCGCGTCCCACCTCAGCACGCCAGCGCCGCTCCAGCTGTGGCGCCGAGTCGTCCGGCACCGCGTCCACACCACCACAGCGACGCGACAGGCGCCCCTCACACGGCCCGGCCCCCATAGAGACCGAGTGCGCGCGGCTGTCTGAACCCGCCCCTCCCCAGTGCCCCGCGCCGCCCCGCTCACCACCCGACGGCCGGCGGAGGCGCGTCGCGCGCGTCCAACATAAAACGCACAGCTAAACATTAATCATCCACAACAAATATCAGAAGTGTTCTCCAACAAGCTACAGATGACGTGCCGGCCGGCGCCACCGCCGCAGCCGGGTGGCGCGTCCGACCAGCGCCCAGCCGGCTGACTAGAACATACATCTACGTGGAATGTATACAAATAATGAAGCCACAAACATGCCGTAAAATAGTTCATCTCTCTCGCTCTCTCAAAACTCCTGCGCCTCTCGATTTTCAGCGCGCGACCGCCGACGGTGGCCATGGCAGCGAAGTGGGCCGACCGCCGCAGCCGCGTCCGTTGAACATTGCACGACCTGGCGTCCTCTCTCTCACTCGCGCGCGACACTCGCCTCCCGCCCCTACTATCACTGACAGGCGCCGCCGCAGCGTGCGCACCGGCCGCGCCGCGTTCCACTAGAGCTAGGACACAGGTACAGTGCAGCACCGCCATCAGCGGCCGCCAGATAAAGTTCAAGTTGTACCGCTTGCCGCCAGGTGTCAAAGGCGCGCCGGGCTACTTGGCCTCCGCCTCGTCCTGGTCCATGGGCTCCTCCTGGGTGGGTGAGACGGGCCGCGCCGGCGACGACCTGCCGCGGTGGGGGGGGGGGAGGGTCAGACCAGACTCGAGACGTAGCCGTACCGTTCTCCTCAGAGACAGGCGTGTTCAAATCGGTCTCCAAACGGCTCAAGAAACTGCACATTTTGCAATGACGATTTCGAGTTCCGGGCGCTGCAACAGCCCAAGTTATATGGCGCATTGAATATCAAGGGCCGCCAACGGGAGGCCGTCACCATTCCAGTGGCGTCACTAACTCCTCCAAGTTGCTCCAACTGCTCTGTGCAAAGCATACGATTGGAGCAAGTTGGAGCATCTTAGAGGTTAGATGCGCCACGGGAACAGGCCCCAAGTAAAACCTTTCCATTCTCACATATCCTAATAATTCCATCAGAATCACATTTCACCATTACCCACCAGCACACGCAACTCCCACCAATATAAATGACCTCAACTAAGCACAGTACCCAACCAACCCCAGCCAGTTGCTCACCAGCCGGCCAGCTGGTGGCCGTTTCCCTCCCCGTTCCTCACCGGCAGGCGTTGGGCGGCGGCTGCTGCTGCTGCTGCTGCTGTTGCTGCTGTTGCTGCTGCTGCTGCTGCGGTGGAGGAGGCGACTGGTGCGCGGACGGCGGTGGCTGCTGCTGGTGCGGCTGTACATGACGATGGTGTACCGACAGGCCAGCCATCGCCGACAGCGTCTCAGCGTCCCGGTCCTTGAGCGCCTCGGCGTGCGACAGCGGTACCAGGTGCGCGGTACGCTTCACACACGGCCAGTGGGGCACCTGTGACGCCAGGGGAGACACGTACAGAGACAGGTCAGCCGTCAGATCCGACACGTTAACTGCTCCGGAGAAATACAACACAGACAGGTTAGGTTGGGCACGATACGGCCCAAACCCAGGCATACCGAGGTGATGACGCTTCATTTCATTTTCTTAAAAACAAACATGAAAAATCACCATGAGTAACAACCAAAACAAATTTGGCTCAAAGGCATTAATCAGGACATTAATCATTAATCAGGTCAGGACATTCAACAGACATAACAATAATGTAAAAAAATCACTGAGTTGGTACCACAAACTATCCAGAGTCTACCTCCACCAGTGAAACCCTCCGTTTCCCCATGTTGAGAGCGGACGTGGGTGGGTGACTAGCTGTCGCACCTGTATATCGATGGTCTTCCTCAGCGTGTCGATGGCCGCCTGGCACGGCTTCCTGTTGAGCTCCTCGTCGCTGATGGGCTGCAGCTCGTCACCGAGCAGCGCTCGGATCGTGTGCTCGGTGGCGTCGCAGATGGCCGGGATGTCGTACCCGCCCTCCAGCGCCATCGCCACCTGGTGGCCGCCGCGGAAAACACCCTCCGTCAGACGATACACGGACACGACGTGACACCGCCTGCAGTGGACAGAGTAGGAACCGCGGGCCAGCCACACAGACGATCTCTCCAGCGCCGGAGGGAAGACAGCGTACTCTCGTGTAGTAAACATAACTCTGTGCCAACAATTGCACTCCAATCTACCATACACTCCAAGACATGCAAGGTAAGACATACCTACAATTTCACTTCAATCCACTCCATACCCTGGATTGACTTCCAAATGGAGCACACTTAACGTCATACTAACCCAAGTTTAACCATTCAAAACTTGGTTAATTTGTTTAGCCTAGCCTAGCCTAGTAACACACTAATTGTTGAGCCATTCAGTAACCTGACTTTATAAGTCTGCCTGGCTGTGCCGGGCGTCACTAACCTTTCCATTCGCCAGCGTCATCATCTGGCGCGTCATCCAGGCGAAGCACTGCGCAGACACATGGTATCCGCCCAGAGGCGAGGGGTGGCCGCGGGCGGCGTCAAAACCACTCGACACGAGCAGTACGTCCGGCTGGAAATCCTGCCAGGCGCACCGGGACAGCGAGGTCAGGTCAGGTCGCAGCGGGCCGGTTCAGGTCAATTCAGGTCCAGTCCGGGTTATGGGAGGTCGGATGATCTTTAGGGAGGACCAAGTATGGCCATATGGGATCAGGTCAGATCGAGCTGGAGCAGGTCAGATCAATTCAGGTCAGGTTCAGGTCGCGAAATGTCGGTTGGCGTTAGCTTAGGTTAGGTTGGGCAGACCCAAGTCGGCTTATGTCAGATCGGGTCTGGTCCAGTAAAAGTTCAAACAGACTTTACTACCCGAGTACGAGAAAAGTGGTATCAAATCAAATCAGGCCATGACACATCTCGTACTAAAACATACACCCACAAACGCAATGTTACCTACAGACGAACCAGCCAGCAGTTTCCCTATCACAGCCCCCTCGAGTAACACAGCAACCATCCACGGAGCCGCGGCGGCTGCAGCCAGCTGCGCACACGCGCACACGCGCACGCACACACACGCACGCACACACGCACGCACGCACGCACGCACGCGCGCGTGCCGTGCTGGGCCAGGACCCGCCCCAAGTCGGCAGGACCCGCCCGGAGGCGGGACTCACCCTGGCGATGGGCATGACGAGGCTGCGGAAGGCGGCGAGGTACTCGGCGTCTCCCATCGGCGGACTACAGCCGCCCGACCACGCCACGTTCACGTTGAAACCCATGCCGTCCTCCACACCACACTGCCGACAGAGGTCAGGTCAGGTCGACGCAGGGTACACGAGATTATCCGACATCAGGAAACACTCTGACGCGGATTTATTCGGACTCGCTCGTCCTTCGCCATTTAAGGCGTCTTACTGGTATTTAACAATGGCAATCCCTTGAATGGTGATCAGATCCCAACTCATCCACCCACCCACTGCTCCACTATTAAAGCACAGCCGCCCACCCCATCCATCCACCAACTGATCCATGTTGAAGCCCATCCAGCCGTCCACCAAACTCTACCCTCCACACCCGTCCGTCTCGCTCGCTCTGTCTGTCTCACCTCCACAGGCGCGCCGGTGCCCGGGAAGAAGTTGCCGTCGTCGTGGCGGTGCAGCGACAGGTAGAGCACGTGTGAGCTGTCGTAGAAGAGCTGCTGCGTGCCGTTGCCGTGATGCACGTCCCAGTCGACGATCATCACCTTCTCGACGCTCAGCTGCAGGCGCAGCAGCCGCGCCGCCACCGCCACAGAGTTGAAGAAGCAGAAGCCCATGGCCTGCTGGCGCTCAGCGTGGTGGCCGGGCGGCCGAACCAGCGCGAAACCGTTCTTCACGGCGCCCATCGCAACTGCGGGGGGGGGAGTAGTCAGGACACAGTGATAAGATGACAGAGGTTATTCACCTCTGTGATAAGGCGACACTCGGGCGGATAGCCACCCGAGTGTCACCTTATCACGGCACCCGCGGTTTTTATATGTTCATTGTCTTGACTGTGAAAAATACAAACCAGTCAATTCGGCCATTACAACTACCATACCATGTGATTTCAAAACTGACCGAGTAAAAGATATCTTAAATTTGCAGACTACATGTACGTTTACCATAGATCCCTCAACGATCGCCAAAACATCGCCAAAACAAAACAACGCCAGCAAAGTAAAATCACCAAAACATGTGTCACTGGCTTTAAATCCACCGAGTTCCACAGCACAACCACCCACTGCTGGGTTAGTTACCAAACAAATTAGTGTTTGACCAATATTCGGCCAAGTTCGCTTTTCCGCTCACGGTTAATTATGCTCCCCAACATCGTCGGTATGAATAGTGATCATATAAAAACATAAACATTGAATTGATATTAGCACTGATTAAAAACACCGGAATGAAATAACCTTACTAATAAACACACATTCGAAGGCGTAGCAAAGTGCATATAGTAATTCCAGTAAGTCGTTGCCCGTTCAACTTGTACACATGAATTGCGAAATCAAGGATAATAAGCCCAAATTGGGCGTGTTGGAGCTCCACGTAAAATGATCACATCATTCCAAAGTTCAAGGCTGACGATATAATGAGACGATATTAACCTTTACACCACGAACATGAATGAATGAGCCGCTGGTGCTTCAACATCAGCAGGTCGTACACTTCTATCATATAAACCCAATGCCAGCGGAAACCAATCGTATCGACCAATCGGCAGTGCCATTGCACCATGTTAAGAAGGCTTAGGACCGATATTGACGCCCGGTCAGTCTGAGGCGGCCGAACACTCCTACACCCTGCATTGCATGCTGAGCTGGGTTAGGACGTAAGGCAGATGAAGACAAGTGAAACAAACCGCAAATCAAACCAGCGAAGGTAACCAGAATGACTAAGCCCTCCACAAGTTGACGAAAACTTAAATTCTCATATCACAAACTCAAAGTGAAATAACCAAAAGAACCCAGAACTTCCCAATATAACAGTGAAGGCATTTATCATCCATGCCGTCGCCTTCTCTATTCATCATCCACATAGTAAATCCTCCGCCACCTGTCTCGTCTACACGGCTGGCTCGGCCACCTTACCCTTGAGTGCCAGTTCGCTGACGCATCCGGCGGCCATGCGGGCGGCACTGCTCGTATGCAGTTCGTTCCACGTGGTGTCCAGGTCGACGCCGATGCCCCCGCACGGCATCTTGACGAACGATCGGATCGGCAGCTCACCCAGCTTGCCCAGGTCGAGCTTCTGCCGGTTCAGCGGGTTCGTGCCTGGCGTGCACACAGACACATCGTCACCAGACAGACAGACAGACAGACAGATACATACATACATACAGACAGACAGACAGACAGACAGATACATACATACAGACAGACAGACAGACAGTCTCACATACAGTCAGTGAGGCCCCAGGTCAGACCAGGCTGGCATACAGTGTCCAGAGACGGAGGCAAAAATCCGGCATACCTAAGCTAGCCTGGGCAGACAGGACCGACAACAGCACCTCCAGTAAGCACGCCATCACTGGCAAAGATGAGCCACTATGCAACGCTCCTCGCATGTTACTCCACAGTTCAAAATAAATACAACACTACAATATTGTAAAGCTATCTTTGGTTTCGCCTTAAAAGCATGACCTCTGATGTTTCTAGTGAAACCTCCACCACCACTGCCCTCTTCCGAAAGAAAACCAAAGCGCAGAGGTGGCGCAGACAAAATTAGAAGCAGCCATCATCTAACTCGATGCACGCTCCCAGTTAAAGCCACTGTCTCGCGGCCTGCACTATCCACCACACATTCACACCACACTAGCAAACTACAACGCTGCCGCCACGTACCGAAGAAGATTGTGTGCGCCTCGCTGTGGCACGTCTGAATCTCCTCGAGGGTGGCCTTTCGGCTGCGGATGCGGTCGCACCGGAGCGTGAGGCCTGTCTCCTGCAGCCGGCTCCAGATGTACTGCAGGCGCGCGCTGTGCTCCGGGTGATTGGAGCTGTCGCCGCAGACGCACTGGTGCTTCAGCATCAGCGGGTCGTACACCAGACCGGTGCCGCAGCCCTACCGAACGGAGAGGCAGGTCAGGTCAGGTCAGGGCGGGGAGGGGCAGGTCAGGGTGGGGCAGGTCAGGGTGGGGCATGTCAGGTCAGGGTGGGGCAGGTTAGGGCGGGGAGGGGCAGGGAGGAGCAGGGCACGTTAGGTCAGGTCAGCTCAGGTTAGGTCAGGTCAGGTCAGGGAGGGTCAGGTCAGGGAGGGTCAGGTCAGGGAGGGGCAGGTCAGGGAGGGCGGGGTATGTCAGGTCAGGTTAGGGGGAGACAACGGTGGAGGTAGCGGCGGCGGCGGCTGTGGTGGTGTATTGATGTTCATGATCGCCACCACTGCTGCGGTTGTATGTACAGCGCTCGTGACAACACGGGGGATTGGCTGTGGCAGGTCAGGTCAGGGTGGAGCCAGCAAGCCAGGACAGAGGTCAACTCAGGCGATGGACAGGGCACAGGAGGTCAGCAGTACAGGGTGGGGTGAGTCACGTCACATCAGGGTAGAGTAGGGCGCAATGGGACACGTCAGGGTATAACGATATTCAGAACAGAATGAGACACAGCATTTTACAAACCGGTATGTTGCCACGACCCAGTAACCAGTCATGTGTGCTACCATGGCTCCCCAGTCAAATTGAATGTCACCTTTAATGGGGTTTGAGCTGAGATAACATATTTGTAGAGCAGATAGAAAATGGGTTGTGGTGCTACCCTATTGCCTAATTGCCTCGCTACCCTAAGTAATTTTCGACACAGGACTAGTGGCCCCTTTTAGAAGAAGTTTCGGGCGGTTTCGGGGCCTTGACCCGAAACGAAATTTCTTCTAAAAGGGGCCCATTAGTCCTGCATCGTAACTACTTAACGTAGCAAGATAATTATTCAGTCACAGCCCATTTTTCGATCTGCTCTACAAATTTGCTATCTCAGTTCCAAACCCCGTGTTCAAGGTGAACTATTCCCTTTAATGCAGCGTCCGCTGGTGGCCGTCCTGGCGACATTCTGGACCAAGACGGACGGCTACCCGGTAGCGACACCGCCCGGCGTAATGAGTTTAATCAAGTTAAATGAGGTGAACACGCCGGCCGCACTTTCAACCAAGGTCGACGAACACATCGTGGTAAATTGCAACCCATCACTTCGCTGGCCGGGAATTCGCCTCATCAGGCCAGCGGCGGTCCGGAATCACAAATCAAACGACAAAGAAGGACAGGACGATTTAAGTTATTAAATCAAATTAAAAGAGTTAAATGAGTTGAGTTAAATGAGTCAAACGAGTTGCACACACTTTGCTCCAGTGAATGTTAACGAATGTAAATTTGTCCACCGTGAGTGCCGTAACCAGCGGTACAAGTCACAGCAGCATCTAGCAACTGCAAGGAGAATCAAACATAACCGTTTCGTATCAAACGTTGAACAAACATTCGCATGAAGCGAAATTTTACCGTGCTTGGATTGCATCATGCAATGCATTTTGCTGGTAAATTTCCGTAACCCACCGCCAGCCGCCACGCAACCGCCATTCGCGTAAACAGCCAAAGTAACCGCCAAAGTATCACCTAACCACCCCACCACCCGGCCTACAGACGTCAGAATCGCGTGAGCCTCTGCCAGCTCTGAACCGCGTACGTCAGACGGCGTGTGTCCCCCCCCCCCCGTCAGTGGCACGGGGTCGTGATGGACTGTACCCGGTAACCGTACCGTGACGGCCGTCCATCCCCGGTCACAGCGTGACGCGCAGTGCTCGCCTGTGACGCGCTCATCCCCTATGCCGCACCAGGCCACTCAACACTACACCGCACAGACCAACGACATTCGGCATACCGTCCAGCGAATGACGCACACCGGTATCCAGGGCGCACTGGTGCCACTAAGACGAACCACCCGTGGACACGCTACAGAGCCCGGTCGTCACCGGCTCACCCTACCGCCGGTGACCGCGTTTCGTGCGCGGCGTGCGTCAACTCGCGTTCCAGCAAGTCTAACACACGTCCGCTACCGGCGATCACACCACCAGCTGTCGTGAGCTGCCATTGGCTGTCCTGGGTGACGTACCTGTTTGCTGACGTAGGTGATGTGCGGGTCCCGGGCCGGGCTGGCCGTGGCCGCTGGATTCAGCGTTACCAGAGGAGAGGAGAAGGCGCGGGCCAGAGGCCGGATGGCATGGTGTGCACGCGAGTTGGGCGGCGGGCCTGGCGACATACAGACAACCGTTCGGTCAGAGAGACGCCGCACGTTGTATATGTGACAACGGTATCGCGCACACATCACACAGCACATCACATCACATGATCTGGCATACATCACGAAGATGCGCACACCGAGACCCGGGTTAGGTCACACACTCAGGTGGTGCATATGAACACATGGCGAGGCTTACAGTGCATCTAGACGACCGGGTTTGACACTCATTTCACGCACGACGCGAGATGATTGCGTTCTAGGCCGACTTAGCGGCCCATGGTGGCTGTGTAATACCTCGATGTCATCGACCACACCAATCAACGGCTTCAGTGTGGCGCTAGCAGCGCTGAGTAGCTTCAGGCTCCCATCAACGCCGACAACTCCTTTCCTCAGGTAGAGAGGACGCCAGAGACCCCGCCGCCCCGAGTCAGGCGGATGTCGAGATGGCCACAGCGGGAGAGACCCTCAGTACACCAGAGCTGACGATACACAGCCCGCTTCCGCCGCCCACCCGCTGGCCAGCCTACAGCGGTACTGCATTGGTGTGATTGAATCCGGTACCCCGCCCCTCCCCCGCCACTCTAGAGAGAGAGGTGGATACTGGCCGAGAGATCTAGGATGAAGTGGCCCGGAATGAAGTGGCACTGAGCGTGCGTTGGTTGGGGTAGCATACGGCTTCAATTGCGAAAGGCAAACATGTGAAGTAACAAACAGCCACCCAAAGCCAGGAACAAGGAGAGCAAGAGACAGCGTGGAGAGCGTAGCAAATAACTGCAAGAGTCAGTTACTCGTAGCTTTTGAATAATAAAATGTGCCCAGTCGCCAAAATTAACTTCATAGGAGCCGGACAGTGATCGTTTCTCCATATCTTTCGTCCGGGAGGGGACGAAAGATATGGACCTGACCTGATAATTGCGCACGTCCTATCAATGAACCACTCACGCCTCCGCATCTCCCCTCCTGGCAGTAAGTTGGTGACATGGGTCATGTAGGCCACCACCGCGGGCGTGTGTCTGCGGCGAGCCGGCAGACGTCCGCAGCCTCGCCGTCGCGCTCGGCACCGGTCCGGCCGCTCAGCCGGCGGCCGCAGCAGCGCCGCGCGCAGCAGCTCCAGCGGAGCGCCGACCAGCAGCCGCAGCAGTCCCTCCAGCACAGCAGCGGCAGAGCCCAGCAGCGGACGTGAAGAGTCCAGTGATGAGTCCAGTGAAGAGTCCAGTGATGAGTCCAGTGATGAGTCCAGTGATGAGTCCAGTTTCGAGTTCAGCGGTGCGGTGGTTAGCGGCGAGGGCTCAGCGAGCGCGGACGCAGCGGCCATGGCGATGATCTTTGTTTGTTCGAGGTGCGAATTCGTTTGGAGGCTCTACTTCAGCCCGTTTGGCTTTCTTCTAAGCTACTCTCGTACTAACGTTACGGGGTGATCGCAATATTTACGATATTTTTGTGAACTAGTATTTGGAAACAGAAACACAAAAGGACAAGGATTTAGACAAAGACAACGTAATACAAACAAACAAAACGATGGCTTTGTGAAATATTACGAGACGTTTGAACTTGAGGAAATCAACTCCCCAGACGTAAATTTTGACACGGCTGTTGCTCCACGTGCAGAAATAAATAATGAAACTGTGAGCAGCAGATCCGGCACAGCATGCTGTGCCGGATGCAACTGTGTTCGACAAGTGGGGCATTAGTTCGAAAGAAAAACAAACTTAACACTTCACCAAAGGTAGAGGAAAATAGACCAGCCTCGTAGCACGTAGCACAACACATTTTTGGCCGAGAACGCTCGAAAGAGAGGCCCATCACTCACTCACTGCAGATCCGCTTCAAGCCACAACAATGCCGCCCACGCCTCTGCACGCCAAGCACAACTGTGCTCACACTCAAGTTGGATCAAAACACGAACACAATGTACTGCAACACTCAAGATAGCGCACGGCGGCGCCATTCGAGAAACTGGAAAGGAAGAACTCGCCACAAAGACAACGGCGGACGACAGGATGGGACCCAGCGAAGAGACGTTTGTTTCATACACAAAGGACGCAGACTGAGTCCCCACTGATTGACACAAAGTATGATGAAACTCAATCCAGCCAGGCACAGCGATCTAGTGAAGGAACGATGAGATGGACAATGAATACAACGTGTACACGCACGCACGCACGCACGCACGCACGCACGCACGCACGCACGCACGCACGCACGCACGCACGCACGCACGCATGATGTTGATATTGCTACCTACGGGCCTAACAACAGCAGAGGTAACATCGCACCCAATGAGATGCACGATACCTACCGTTCCTGCCCGAGGGCAGGACAGCAGCGGACATCATGAGAACGTACCGTGCCGGGCGGCCAGACCCAGCTGATGCAATGATTCCCCTCTCGCCTCCGACAAGTCGATGCGGTTCTCAGTCAGATCGATCACCTGTGGGGCAGACCAGGCTCCGTCAGTGGGACTCTCCGACTCACCTCCAGTCAGAATAAACCTCAGGGTCACCTCCGGGGAGGGGCGGGGCGGGGTGTCGTATCCAATAAGCACACAGTCTCGGACATCCTCCGTTGCTCGCCGGCCCGCATCACGCCGAGCAGCCTCAAATGAGGACGTCCGGAGTGACTACAGCCCGGGTCGACACAGCTAGAGCAGATGTCCGGGCCGACGGCAGCGGCGGCGGCGGCGGGGCGGAGTCTGGAGAGGTAATACGCTTTTCACCGCGAACATATCATAACGCAGCCAGCCGCAAACGAGTTCTAGTGGTGATGATGATGATGATGATGATTAGGGTTTTTGGAAACGAGTGCACCGTAGAATGTAGGCGGAAGAGATCGCATACAGATATATGATGTGATGAGGCGGTCGCACGTGGATTTAAAGTGTAAGCACACCAAACCCGTTGCAGAATGTTGGTGGTTATGTTAAGTGAGTTATACAGAATAAGTTATTTATAAGTATACGTATATGTATAAGCGTTGCAAAGTTACATCAGCAAACAACATTTTCACACCAGCCTTCCCCAGTCTCGAACGTAGTCAGATTCTTGTAATCGCACTCAAAGCCATTAAATTGATCATTAGGGACTTTCAGTCGCGCTAACGACGGTGGTCGTTTGCGCTCCAACACGTCGGTATCATTTGAGTTAACTTGATTAAATACGCACCACTTACCAATCCCCGTCCGAAGTTCGGTTCCCGGAATCGTCTATTAAACTGCACTCCACGCGTAGTCATTATGGCATGAATTTAAAAGTTTCCAAGTCGTTATTTACTAGCTGCGGTGGGGCGGGCGCGTGCGGGGGAATCCAGCGGGCCCGTCCGGTAGGCGGACTCCTGGCCAACTCTCACCTCTGCGTCCTTGGACTCCTGCATCTCCCGAGCGACGGCCGCCTCTGTCTCTTCCTCTACGTTCTCCACCTGGTTCTTGCTGCTGGCCCTGGTGAGAACCGTCTGACGGATGTGCTGTAAAGGGGTACGGTGAGTGACCACGACGATCGCAGATTGCAAGCTACGATTAAATTCATGGGTCCGTAAAGAACAAAGAAAACGCGGACAAGCAAGTGTCCAAACAAGAAAACAAGACAAACAAGTCCCCACAAGGTGGTAACTGGTACCCCAGAAGCAGGTGATTTAACATTCCGTTAATACCGCATTGCAATGCTCAATGCTCGTTATATCCTCCCTGCAGTGTTACGAACATCGCCGACTACAATGCTTTTGTAACTGTCGTCCTTGTATAAAGTGCTCCTGTCCGAGATAATATACTGGCGCTTATAATTGATATAAGCAGAATTAAAAATAATCAAACTCGGCGGCTTCAAAATGTTTAATTAAATTGTAATATAAAATTAATTGGGGTTTTAATTTAAGATCTCATAAAATACTGGTGACCTTCATATAAATCAAACTGCAGTCGAACAGTACAACATGCAGCAAGTGCCAACATATTTTCATCATAGCGCCGATCCTATATCACCCTCAGAATTTATAAAAAAAAAATGTAGATCAATCAATTATTCACAGCAGCACACAACCGACCCGAATACGCAGCTCCCGTCTGCACAGGGACGTTGGTGATGAGTACACACGTCGGCGGCTCTATGGCGGCGACATCCGCCAGACGTTCGTAATCCCTGACCCCCTCCCACCCTCCCCTCCCGGGACTTTCCAGCCGACGTGGCCGGTCTGGCGTCGGGTCAGACCGGCGGCCGCGAAGCTGCGAGGCCGATCGATCCTCCTCGTATCGGAGCAGGCGTCGATACCGACCGACCGGCAGCCGCCGCCCGGCCTCAGCAGCGCCACGCACATCTCATGGCCTCTGCCCGGACCGGCAGCAGCCGCCGCCCGGCGTCAGACCAGCCACAGCAGCGCCACGCACATCTCGTGGCCTCCGCCCGGCACTGCTGGATCGACCGGCGTGTACGAGAAATCAGGCGGGAACGGTGTCAAGCAGGCCGCCGACATTGATTTATCGAGAGCTTTCCAGGACGTCGGGGGAGGAGGTCGGCAGGTCATTTCGCGGGGCTAGGAAATGCTGCTGTATATAATAACGGAAATCGCGCGTCGCTGTAAGGGTGATCAGACTCAGAGTCGTATGGCGTTCTCAAGAACACGGAACAGTTCGATAGTGGTGGGGGTAGGTGGGAGGGGCGAATACCTGATTATCTTCCGAACAAATGATCGCAGCGAGACGCGCAAGGCGGCATTCGAAAGCTCTCAATGAGGCGCATCTAGAACATACATGCAATTGTTAAATTGAGGGCACAAGTTAGATCACGGTCAGGCCAAAATCGAGGTGTTTTAGTATATATCAGAGGTATTTTCCATACAAACCCTTCGATTGCAACCATTATCACCCATAGTGCTCCCCAAGGTATAATACACAATCACATCTCACATGGGGTAAAGTGAAATTGCTGGTAAATGTCAAGGTCAGGTCACAAAAGGTCACTATGCGCAAACGATCTACGAAAGTCATGCGACATAAGTTTTATGGATTAATTTACACATATAATTTGATAGTGAGTCATGTTACCACCTGACCTCATTTAAGTGAAGTTAATATCAAGATCAGGTCGAAGTTTAAGTAACATAAGGTCAAAAATTGAGACCGATAAATATAAATATAAAGGCATGTTTCTGGACCAGTTCTTCGGCAATGGAGCGATGACGTATATTTGTCCGTAGCTGGTAATTAATAGCCAAACAAATTACAAAATACGTCGTGATATACTCATACTTAAGGAGCCATAAATCAGTCCAAAATGGTTTAATCGTTTTGAAATTGGGTTTGGGTTTGGCCTCTGATATACTCAGTTTTGTAATATTTTTGAAATATTTGATTTTGGTGTATTTTTGTAATCGGGTTGTTAAAATGGGGAGGGTCAAAAAATAATTTAATAACAAATTGAGACATTTTGTAGCCCTTGTCATTTCAGTGTCCCACAATTCAATTTCGGCTTGGGTGTCAGAGTGGAAATTGTGAGCCCAAAAATATCATGAGAGCGTAAAATTATGTAAAATAGTATGATGTTGGTTTCTGTTTTGAATATGAAAAGCAGTAGCTTTCATTTAAATCATGTATTTTTAGTAAATATCTATTTGACAGAATAAATCGATATCACAATTAATCATTTGGGAGTGGAAAATTCACATCTAAAATGGAGAATGAGAGTGGATAATTATTCACAAATCACAGTTGGGTGCCATTTCCCATCCAGATCGACAAATTTTGGGACATTGTGTCATTTCCTATGTTTTGACGTAGATAGCATAGTAAAATTGTTGAAGAAGGTATATTTACATATTTACGTTGATAGCACGATTGGTTTTTCAGCTTTTGCGGAAGTTCGCCATGGGACATTTTTAGCCCCTCCCCAGTCAATGGCGGTTCAATCCTACTAGCGTGGGGGGCTAAAACGATCCCCTGAATTTTTTGGCGTACAATTAATTAAATATTCAACCTAGAATCGTTAAACTTTGCGACTTTTCCTAACATTTCATTGCGCATCGAATGGTGTATTTTCCCAAAAACGTTGCATGGTTAATCACTCGTGGAGAGTTGTTTGTTTTAGCAACGTATAAGTGAAAAAAGATGTCGGTAGAGAATTGAACGGTCTTTCAGATGGCATCTCAAAATGTCAAAAATTTGATTTTGAAGCCGCCAAGTTGAGCTGATTTAATAGCCAGTTTTGTATTGTTTGTCGATCTTTGAGAAATAATTTATTTTGNACAGCGGTGACTGGGCCCTGACAGCGGTGACTGGGCCCTGACAGCGGTGACTGGGCCCTGACAGAGCCGGCAGTCAGCGGCACGCAGCTGCTGTCATATCGACATGGAGCCGCGCCATAATTCGCCACAAAGTCCTTCAGAGGGCAGGACCATGACGTCACAGCAAACATTACACGGAGCCGACTGTATTGTCATCAGACGGCATGGCGACACCGGCCTTCTGCAGTACTGGAGAGCATGACGACATTGCCCAAATAAATGATTTTAGGTGACCCCTGCGAGCTAAGAAGCGCAGGTCTGTATCATTTATCGACGGCTTATGAAGTAAAAATGTGGTACCGAAAGAACATGTTTGCTCGCATCACAAAAAATGCGCTATATAAAGACACGCGATCCATTGCAATAGCGCCTGAGACCACCTGCACCCTATGCCCGCGGTGGTGACTGAGTGAGCAGCTGAGGTCATATCACCTGCTAAGACCACCGGTACCCAGTAGTGTGTACCACATGTGACGACTGGCTGTATGTGAGAGGTCAGATGACCTGCTGAAGCTGCCCGTATCCCCCCCCCCCCCAGTGACACCGGTGAGTCGGCGGAGGGCGTCAGTGTGTGTACAGTGAGTCAGGTCGCTCGCCTCACCTGCTGATCAGCCATAGCTGTGATGACCGGTGTCCAGCTTTCGAGCAGCACCAACGCGCGTGTACTTATTCCGGTACTACAACCCAGGCGAACACCGGGAATCAGCAGCAGGTTAGACGACGATATGACGGGCGCCAGCCCACGGGTCCGGATCTGTGGACGGCAGGGGTTACAGGAATCAACCACCGGGTCCACACGGAGATCTGATCTGGGCGCCAGCCACGGGTCCGGATCGTGTTTTTCAACAACCAGGGCAGCATGGCAATATACTGGGCGCCGCCCACGGCGTCCGGATCGTGGGACGGCGAGGGGTTACGGAATCAACAACCGGGGTCACACGGAATAATCGACTGGGCGCCAGACGGGTGCCGAATCTGTGGGACCGGGGTACGGGTTACGGGATATCAACACCAGGGATCACACGAGGATAATGCACTGGGGAACGCCAGCCACGGGTCCGGATCCTGGTGGGACGGCAGGGGTTACAGGAATCAAACACCGGCGGTCAGCACGGAGCATGATATGGCAGAGCTAGCCTCCGGTCTGCGATTCTTGTGGGATCGGGCGCAGGGGTTACCGAGGAATCAACGAGCCGGGGTCACATGGAGATAATACTGGGTCGCCACGCCACGGGATTTCCGGATCTTTGTGGGAACGGCAGGGTTATCAGGAATCAACACCATGTCACACGGAGATTAAATCTGGGCGCCAGCCACGGTCCGATCTGTTGGACGGAGGGGTTACAGGAATCAACACCGGGGTCACACGGAGATAATACTGGGCGCCAGCCACGGGTCCGGATCTGTGGGACGGTACGGGTTACAGGAATCAACACCAGGGTCACATGGCGATAATACTGGGCGCCAGCCACGGGTCCGGATCTGTGGGACGGCAGGGGTTACAGGAATCAACACCGGGGTCACACGGAGATGATACTGGGCGCCAGCCACGGGTCCGGATCTGTGGGACGGCAGGGGTTACAGGAATCAACACCGGGGTCACACGGAGATAATACTGGGCGCCAGCCACGGGTCCGGATCTGTGGGACGGCAGGGGTGACAGAAATCAACACCATGCGGTTCACACGGAGATAATACTGAGGCGCAGCCACGGGTCCGGATCTGTGGGACGGCAGGGTTAGCAGGAATCAACACCGGGGTCACACGGAGATAATACTGGGCGCCAGCCACGGGTCCGGATCTGTAGGACGGTACGGGTTCATGTCAAACACAACGCCAGGGTTAGTATCAGAAACCAGAGTCAACAGCAAAATCAGTTCAGCCAACGGCCAAACGGCTGCCGGGTCATGCATTGCGCCTAAAGGTCGCCCACCGTCCGACAACAGAGCCTTAACACAACGGACCAATCACAATATCCAAACTCCCACCAACGATGGTACAAACCGACGTTAATCCTATGACACGCTATCGACGTGACAATGACAAACAGAGACCGTTCGTAGCTTGGTAAAGATGATTGATATTATAATACAGCATTCCTATTTACATAACATGAACCGCTGGAGCAATTTGAATAGACGGCCTCACTAAGGGCCTGTTCCAGTCGCACCTCCCGGGAGGAGTTTAGAGGAAGTTAGAGCAGCTCAGAGCAGCCGTGTGGGAGCCGCCACGGGAACGATCAGAGGAGTTTAGAGGAAATATCAGCTGTTTGCGTCGAAACTTTGGTATCTGTTGACATCAGGGCACTATACAATGTTGACATTAGCAAATGCATCAGCCGCGCCATAAATGTACTCCTCAGCCTCCTCCGGCCTGCCCCACCTCGGTGTCGGAAGCAGGATGGAGGAGTTTAGAGGAGGTTTCGGGAGCAGTTGGATGATCTTGGAGCAACTTAAAGCAGCCACGGGAACGACCAGAGGAGGTTAGAGGTGGTTAGAGGCAAATGGAAGTGTGACTGGAACAGACCCTAAGAGAATGACATTTGATTTTAATTGTCCATGGCGAGGGCTCGACATGAAACGAGTATATTAACCAACAGAGCTACCGTGTACAGCTGATGAACAGGTTAATATCCCGTCGGCCGTGTGAAATCACATCTGTTATGGCCAGGTAGCGTCCACTGACCGATGGCTCTGTAGAGCAGTAAGGCTATCCAGGAGAGCAGTGCCAGTGTCACCAGGGCCCTGTGTTAACACCAGATCAGTCGGTGTATGTATCAGTGTTCAGACTGACCGATGGCTCTGTAGAGCAGTGAGGCTATCCAGGAGAGCAGTGCCAGTGTCACCAGGGCCTGTGCTTAACACAGATCAGTCAGATGTATGTATCAGTGTCAGACTGACCGATGGCTCTGTAGAGCAGTGAGGCTATCCAGGAGAGCAGTGCCAGTGTCACCAGGGCCCTGTGTTAACACCAGATCAGTCAGTGTATGTATCAGTGTTCAGACTGACCGATGGCTCTGTAGAGCAGTGAGGCTATCCAGAGAGACAGTGCCAGTGTACACCAGGCGCCCTGGTTAATACACCAGATCATTCAGTGTATGTATCAGTGTTTCTGAGGACCTGACCCGATGGCTCTGTAGAGCAGTGAGGCTATGCCAGAGACAGTCGTGCCGTGTCACCAGGGCCCCTGTGTTACACCAGTCCGAGTCAGTGTACCTGCTATTCACGTGTTCAGACTGACGATGCTCGTGAGAAGCAAGTGAGGCTATCCAGGAGAGCAGCGCCAGGGTGTGACCCGCGGGCCCCTGCTAGTCAACAACCAGATCAGTCAGTGTATTGTATCAGTGTTCAGACTGACCATGGCTCTGGAGAGCCCCCGTTGGAAGAGGGCCTTAATCCAGGAGAGCAGCGCCAGTGTGACCAGGGCCCTGTGTTAACACCAGATCAGTCAGTGTACCGGGTGATCAGTGTTCAGACTGACCGAGGCCTTCTGTAGGCAGTGAGGGGCTATCAAGAGAGCAGTGCCAGCGTCACCAGGCCCTGTGTTTAAACACCAGCATCTCAGCTGTATTATCAGTGTTCTAACTGACCGACGGCGTGCTGTAGAAGCAGTTGAGGCGTTTCACAGCAGAGCAGTGCAGTGTCACCACGGGCCCTGGTATATAACACCAGATCATCAGTGTAGTATCAGCATGTTGCAGACTGACGATGGCTCGTAGAGCAGTGAGGCCTATACCCAGGAGAGCGAGAGCCAGTGTTGACCAGGTCGGCCCATGCTGGACCGCGACGGGGTGCCACGTTGTCCGCGGTTGATGTTGAACCGCGCGCCGACAAGTACGGCAATCATTCATGCGTTCACCCCTGTCATCATACATCACACGTCAGTCTGAATATGCCAGTCGCAAATCACATCAGTGTATCTGCCATCTCATGTCGACGTCAGGGGGATATTCACTCACATATTTGCTCGGAAAATAACAGTACGCAAAGCGAGACATCAATCAGGCAAAGTCAATGAAGAGAAATTAAACGATATCATGCCAATAAGAGACAAACAATATCAATTATTTCGAGTTGGAGTGAAACGCTCTTCGAATACCAACGTTACCGCGTACAATGATGTGAAATGAATGTTGGATGTTACGACAGTTAATAAGAGGGCAACTCGCATATGAAGAACGAAAGATTTATTATATGGCTTATCATCCAAGGCGCGAGATGAAGCGCCATAAAGCCCACTGGTTGCCGACACGTAATTTCACGGTCATTATCATCGCTACAGTCCGAGGGGACTAACTCGGACTCATAGTGCTTGTCGATTTCTGTTCAGACCTTCCGAACACAAGTTCTATCACGGATCGCTGCCTAACCGTGATGGCATAGCATTTGTGACGTGGTGTTCACGGCTTTTCAGTGTATCCACCTTGGTATCACAGTTGGCTGCATTCTCGGTGTGGTGCATTATCGCATTGGCAGTCGGTGGTTATCGTGCTGGACTAGTGATGGTGCATTTGGACGGCGACTGTGTCACCAGTTCAAGTCCCGTCACAGTGGAATGGCTGCATTTGTGACGGTGTGTCACCAGTTCAGTCCCGTCACAGTGATGGCTGCATTTGTGACGGTATGTCACCAGTTCAGTCCTGTCACAATGATGGCTGCATTTGTGACGGTGTGTCACCAGTTCAGTCCCGTCACAGTGATGGCTGCATTTGTGAGACGGTACGTCACCAGTAACACGGTCCCCCGTCAGTGCCTGACCAATATACACACACGTGGCAGCGGCACGGAACAGGTGTGCAGTGCGAGTGTCGTGTCGGCACTCAGACTACCATTCCTGGAACAGTACGCCAATCACGCAGACGATCCGCCGGCTATTACGGCCGAATTTGGAGGGAGCGCCGCCGAGCCGGTTTGCCGAGCAGCAGCAGACCGTTCGTTCAGAACGGCGCGACGTCCTCGCCGGCTTTCCTTATGGGTCGGGCGGCGACGAGGCGGCACAAACTACCTGTCCCTGCCCCCTCCCATCCCCTCCCCCTCTACCACCGCCACCGGATGGCAGGCGCAGTGTCAGTGAGAGGCAACAGCTGATATCACACAGATACACAGCGATACACAGCGATACACAGCGATACACAGCGATACACTGCGATACACAGCGATACACTGCGATACACTGCGATACACTGCGATACACTGCGATACACTGCGATACACTGCGATACACTGCGATACACTGCGATACACTACGATACACTACGATACACTACGATACACTACGAAACACTACGATACACTACGATACACTACGATACACTGTGATACACTGTGACACACTACGACACACTGCGATACACAGCAACACACAGATGAAGAGAGTTAGTCGAGATACGGACCTGGATGAGTCCCATGTTGCAGAGCAGTAGGCTCCACATGGCGCCCGGCTCGTCCATACGGCCCAGGTTGGCATGGGTGCTGAGTCGAGACGCGAGCGTCATCTCGAGGTTGCCCTTCAGACCGAGCAGGGCCGGCACCAGAATAAACACCTCTGTCACCTCGGTAAACACCCGCCAGTGCTGCCGGGACACGCAGAGGAGGAGGAGAGGTCACGACCACAGCCAGTCAGCTGACACACGCCACGCGCACCGGATGGCTGCCGTGCACAATGTGACAACCGAGTCCATATGCAGTCCATCGGAGGTCGATCGGTCGGCAGGCACACTCATACGCCATGTGTGCCCGATCTACCGAGGAAAACAATGTCAGGGGCGTTCCAGGCTAATGGTGTGATGGCTGACTTGACATGACAGCATCAAGATGGCTGCAGAGACGAGCGAGCAAGCACATGTTCAGACAAACACAACACAGCTGGTTAACACGCACAACACAAACTGCTGGTCATCTGCTCTCAGAGTCAAAACAGAAGCATTTTCTTTAACTGGGTATCGAACTCGGAGTTAATACGAAAGTTACAATCGCATAAAACGCAGGACACAGTTGCATGGCGCAATCGCATGACACAATCGCACAATCATAAGACGCATGACATCACTTCAAACAAAACAAAAAAATGGCAAGAGACAATTAGTCCGCACGAGACCACCTCGTGCCGGACATTGATTCAGCTCTGCCTATCGCTGCCTCCCTCGGTCGATCTTCAGTGCCGTTCCTTTTCTGCTGACATTTCCTCGGCCACCCTCTCCGGCTTTCTCTCAGGATCGACCGGGTCGGTCAGTCAGTCGGATCTCTGGCGCGCTTGGTCAGGGCCGGCCGGCCACTCGGCCGCCGTCCGTTTAATCGATACACGCTCCTGACACACATTAATGACCACCCCTGCCCACATCCCTGGCCACTCCAACCCGAGCTCGTCTAACGGACACTGGGGTGTTACCTGTGCCCATAGCTAGCTGGCCGCCGGGTCTAATCTCTACTCCCCGGCAGATCACTGTACACCAGCTGGCCTCCTCCCCAGCCACGCCGTCCACCTGCCGCACAGCCCGCCCCGTGCGCCACTGCACTACAATCCACCTGCCGCACAACCCGCCCCGTGCGCCACTGCACTACAATCCACCTGCCGCGCAACCCGCCCCGTGCGCCACTCCACTACAATCCACCTGGACTACGTCCAGCACCTAACTGGATCGCGCATCGAGCAGCTATCTGCACTACATCAGTAGCATCATTCCTGGACATCACCGGACGACATTGAGCACCGTACCTGGACTTCTGTTTGTTTATTGGGGTTTTCGGGCACCGTACCTGGACTTCGTCGAGCACGATGCCGGCGCCGACCATGCCGAATCCGGCCACCAGGTACGGAAAGAACACCTGGACAGCAATGGAGAACCAGCTCTCCTCGGCGGCTGGCCGGGCCGGCTTGCGCAGCTCGATCAGGCCATCCTCCGAGTCCTGCCGCGACTCGAGCACAAGCGGCACCTCCTCCTCGGCCAGCGAGGACATCTCGAGCGCCGGCGCCGGCGTCATGGCGGCGGCCGCTGCTCGGTGCCGGGGTCGCGCCGCCTCACCCACCGCAGACATGGTCTGTCCGCGCCTGCACGGACACACACAACACGTCAGGCGCCAGCCAGCCTCACCGGACACACACAACACGTCAGGCGCCAGCCAGCCTCACCGGACACACAACAACACGTCAGGCGCCAGCCAGCCTGCACGGACACACAAAACACGTCAGGCGCCAGCCAGCCTCACCGGACACGCACACGTGGTGCTTAGATTTACGATCAGAGCTCACTATGCTGGGTGGTGATTGTTCTGATGTGAGCGTTATATTTTTCAATTTCTATCATTTTGATCTATTTATCTATCTATCTATCTGTCTATCTATCTATCTACGCAAAAAATCGGAAGAATGATCGTGATAAGACCTGTAGAAATTATCCTGTAGAAGTAAGGTTTACCTCACTTAGACTAGACTAGGTCAGAATGATCGCGATAAGACCTATAGAAATGATCCTGTAAAAGTAAGGCTACCTTACTTAAGGACTGTTCCAGTGCCCTTAACCAGAATAGGTTTTCATTCTGCCAGGTCAGGCGCGGTGGAGACGAGCACGGAAACGGACGGTAAATATTTCCAATGAAGAAACAACATGGACAACAGGCCGATAATGCACACAAGTGCACCAGAAGTGGTCACACAACCTTCCTTCCACCGGCCTCAATCGCTTGCCAAGCGGTTGAGCTTTTGCTCAACTGGTTGAGGTTGGTGGAGGGTCAACTGATTTAGATGAGGCACAGGAATGACAGGTGGAGAAAATGGAGCCTCTACTGGATTATGTTGAGGGCGCTGGAACAGCCCCTTATAATCGACTAGGTCAGCCAACAGTATTGAGCATAAACAAATCAGTGAAAAGCTAACAGGTCCATATTTGTTCCAGAATCATAGTTTATGCCATCAGGGTGTAGACAATACTGACACACCAAAGTACCAACAGCTTACTACTTAGCAGTGTTGTAGAACATCAGGATCATCTACATAATGATTTGGACATGACCAACTAGGTATTGGTAGGGCAGGCATCACACTTCCCTACACAGTACTGTGGGTAATGTGACAAGCCTGATACATAATGACAGGCGGCTGGCAGCCCGGGTTTGAAATGATGTCATTGGAAGGGAAACTTAATTCAAATTAGAGCCTAGATCTGCTGGCCTGGATGGAGTTTATGGGTGCATCCTTCTGGGTGACAGTTTCAACACATCCCTATTTGGCGTTAGATTGAGTCAGGATTAGCTTGAGTGTGTCATACAAATTGGATGGAGATTGTCAAAGCAAATATATGGCCATTAAGTATGATCGATACGCCTCCCAAGTCCCAATGACATCATCAAACAAGCTGCACCACCCGCCTCTTGTTCAAGCTTGTCACACTACCTACAATGCTATGTACAGAAGTGTGATGCCTGCCCTACCAATGACGCCAACTATTGGATTTTACCTTACAATCTTAAATGGCAGGAGTATGTGCAGACTGTGTGATCATGATTGCTACAAAACATACCCTTAGCCAAATAGCAATGGTAAATATTTAATAACATACATTTGTTTCAATAGAAAACTAGTAATAAGCAGGGTCCAACAAAAAAGTTGAGAATACAAGCTAAAAATGAATGATAAGACATAAAATAGGTATGAAATTCTCAACCATAACAAAATCATTGAGCAATGGAAATTTATCAATCTAAAATTGACCTCAGTTGCAGGCACAGAAATAAAAACAATAAACAATCAAATAACAGGAGTCAGCAGGCAAAAGGGTATTGTACTCACCATGTAGTTTCTTGGCTTCAAGAAACAGTAGATTAAAATAGCTTCAAGAGAGAAAAAGGCAAAAAGATGTTTCAGTACTAGGTATCTTTTACTTTAAATAGCAAGCGAAACGTACCCAACTTAAATTGCCGGTTTATCACTGAAAATCATACACAGCTGGATTAGATAGTAGTGTGATTTGAGGGGAGGTTATTTTTCCAGCTCAAATAGTTTTCTCAAAACACAAAAGTTATATTTAAACTGAGCTTGTCTCAAAATTCAACTAAAATACCGTGTAAAATTGCTCTAAGGCCAATCTACCTACGAAAGCCCTTTAACTTGAACTTGCAGTCGTAGCTGACGTAAGCTTGTAAATGAAACTGCTGCGCCATAAGCGAAACCAAAATAGAGCTACCATATTACAAATTTGATACTTTGCACAAATCCCTGACCAATTTTAGAACAGCATTTTACACTGTAGCGATGCCACATTTAGGACGTTGCCTGAACTCAGATTACAGAATTGAATCGGCTTTCGGTTATAGTTGAAATTATGAAAACACTTCAATTACTTCATTAGCCAGCTGACTACTAAAAATATACGCCCCGGCCCATCCGAAACTAGAAAGCAATGCAGTGCCCAATGCATTCAGCAAATGCAAGCATTTGCTGAAATTACTATTTATTTATTACCGACATTATATTTAAAAAACTTATGCAAATTACACACAGCAGTCAAATAATAACTAAATATAAGTAAAAGTTTGTCGGTTACTTACATGCACTCCTCTGCGCTGCTTGTCGGCTCGCTGGCCACGATCCGAATGCTGAGGAGCCCGTCCGTGTCCGGTCTGAGCCCGGCCGCAGACATCTGCCGGGGACGGTCACGACGACTGTCTGAGCCCGCGGCCAAACAGCCCGCCCTGCAGTCGGTCCAAGGCGCGCGGCTTGCGGCAGTGGTCGCCGCCATTCCGCCTTACAGTGGCACCGGGAGGACAGCTTGGGCCAGCCAAGGCAGACAGGTGCGGGTCACGCAACGCGGAAAGTCGGCCCATTCGTAACCGGTGCCGTGGCCGCGACATATGGTGAAGGTCATCATATGCTCCCTCGTCCGCCACTCCACGTCAGCACCGTCAATACTGACGTTGACACCAGCTGGGGCACCCGGCTGTAACCCCGCAGCTGTGTCAGGTGCGGTTTCAACAATACCAGCCGACATTATGGCTGTGTTCTGACCGTCTCATTCCCGGCGGGAATCCCTGGCATCCCCGGCGGGCATTTTTCTCTACTGCAGTTCGGCAATGTACTCATACATTGGTATTCCTGTTAACTCTTTGCTGCGGGAATCGGTAGAAAGCACCTTTGTACCGATTCCCCGGATTCCCGGCGGGAATGTGACGGTCAGAACACAGCCTATAACAAACATACGTCGATCCCCGGCCAATACATTCAGACCTTTCTCTCTTGACATCTCTTGTGCGACATGTTTGTTCAGCCCTGGCGCCGGAGCCCTTTTCATGTCTGAGCCCCAGCGCCGTCACCAGCCACAGGACACAAATCCGCTGGCAGCCAGGCCGGCGTGTTTAGCTCAGAGCTGCGATAACAAACTCCACCGGGTCCGACACAGCGCGGGTCCGAATAGAAACACAGACGCTGTGCAGCCCGTCCTGCCTGCTGCCGATGATACACAGCTGCTGCAGCGAAAACACGACGTCACGACAGGCTGCGGGCCGGCCGGCCGGCCGCTATATCGGCTGCTGGATCTGCTCAGCGATACCGACTCATACCGCCAGACCAGCCGCGCTGCGCAGTCATCAGAGGTTTATTGAAAACGGACTAGCATGTTGGCCGCACAGTCGTCCTGGTCGACCGGAGACGCGAACCGGCTGGACTGGACGCCCCGGCTGGGCGCCCCGGCTGGCTGGACTGGAATCCCCGGCTGGACATCCCGGCTGGACGCCCAGACTGCTTGACAGGCAGGCAGCCGAGCAGGCCGCCCAGCCAGGTCGCGCTCCAACACATACACAGTCACACGCACAAGCGCTCCTGCAACCAAGTTTGGCACCGAACATCCAACACAAGCCATTTGTACACAATATTAAGCGAGATTGCAAATGGAACGCCAGAGCGCGCAGCACGCGAGCAGCAAAGTAAACAACCGCGACCACACAGCCGGGACTAAACAACCACGACCGCGACAACCGCGCCCAATCACAGATGGTGCTGACTAACGTAAAAGCGAGATGAACACGCACGCACGCACGCACGCACGCACGCACGCACGCACGCACGCACGCACGCACGCACGCACGCACGCACCACGCACGCACGCACGCACGCACCGCACGCACGCACGCCACGCACGCACGCACGCACGCACGCACGCACGCAACGCACGCACGCACGCACGCACGCACGCACGCACGCAACGCACGCACGCACGCACCACGCCACGCACGCACGCACGCACGCACGCACGCACGCACGCACGCACGCACGGCACGCACGCACGCACGGCACGCACGCCAACGCCACGCACGCACGCACCGCCACGCACGCACACGCACGCACGCACCAACCACACAACACACACACACAACACACACACACACACACACACACAACCACACACACACACAACACACACACACACACACACACACACACACACACACACACACACACACACACACACACACACACACACAAACGCCAGTAAATTGCACTTGTAACAAACAACGCGCGACGCATTCCGTGATTATGACGTGCGCCCGAGACACACCATTCTACTAACGCCGCCGCCGCCGCCGGCCACGGGTCGACGGCAGTGCCGCCACTGTCAGGACACCCGCGGTACGGGGCGGCACTGGAACGCGCGCCTACGGCCGCTCCACGCCCCTCCACAGCTAGGACATCGAGGCGTGCATCTCTCTAAAAATATAGGCGCCGCGCGCGCTGGCGGCCGGTGCGGCCGGTCCCGGTGACCGGGGTGATCGAGGACTCTGCCGCGGGACTAGTCGGGTATATAGCGGGACAGGACACCGCCGACCAGCGCCGCGCGCTCCGCCAACAAGAGACGGCGCTCCGGAGTGAGGCCGGTCCGCCGTCGCCCCCGGTGTCCCCGGTGTTCCGGTGGAGGCCGGTCCGCCGTCGCCCCCGGTGTCCCCGGTGGTCCCCGGTGTTCCGGTGGAGGCCGGTCCGCCGTCGCCCCCGGTGCCCCCGGTGTCCCCGGTGTTCCGGAGCGAGGCCGGTCCGTGACACTGCCGCTGCTCCTGGTCTGTCGGTCACAGCGCTCCGCTCCCAGCAGTGCAGAGCCGCCGCGCCTCTCTGTCAGTGTGTGTGACGTCACGCCCGGCCGCTCCTGTGTGTGACGTCACACCCGGCCGCTCCTGTGTGTGACGTCACGGCGCGTGTCATTAGCCGCCGCCCCTGATGGCACCAGGCGCGCGTCACGCCTGTTTACAGCCAGACCACGACTTTGGGTTGAGGCAGGCTTTGTGCTTGCGTCGCCGGACGGGTCCGTTGGCAGCGGCCACGTCTCCAGCGCCGGACCGAGCCGCCTCCCGCTCTGTGGAACGAGATACAGACGTCCGGTCAGACAGTGACACAACCACACTCATACACATACACAATACACCCACCCATACACATACATAATACACAATACACCCACCCATACACAATACACAATAGTCACGCACGCACGCACGCACCAACTGCACACAGGAAGCAGACAATCAATCGGTATTCTTTCATCCTAACAACCTAAATAGATCATCAACAAAATAAACTGTTTCTTTGTTTATTGGGGTTTTTGGGCGCGCCGAAAACTAAGGACAATTTGCGCCCAAACAAAATAAACGGAACATCAACAGATGTTTGGTCGACAGCGATAGACTACTACGACAGAAGAACAGGCCACGGTAAACCAGTGCACCAATAAAACACAGCGCACACAGCAGCCGATCAGCTGAGCTCGCCTGTCCTGTACTATTAGTCCAAAATCAGCGTCCCGCTGGGTTCGCCGGCACAGCAGTTAAAGGGAATATACCGCCCTGGGAAAAGTATGTGGAATGATGGAGATGAGTGCCCAGATGAATGACACTCATCTTCATCATTCCACATACTTTTCCCAGGGCGGTACATTCCCTTTAACTGCTGTGCCGTTCAGCACAGCGGTACGCTTATTTTGGAACCAAAAGTACAACTTCCAACAGCGAGGTTACCACATCACATTAATCACGTATCCAGCCGCCTCTGAATTAGAGACCTGACGTTCCTAATCAGATGTGTGTGATACTATCAGACTCCGAGTGCGCTGTGCAATGACAACAGCACAGTACACCGCCAGTTGGGGCATTCCATGACAGATCGACCAAGCCATAACACCCTACATCTCATATTTCGATTAAACTACGTTTAGAGGGTTATCTGGGCCGTAGATTTACGATGTGAAATTTTTCAGCACCATCCGTCGTACGGTTTTTGAATAATAGCTCAGGCATATCGATTTTGGTTCAAACTTGTCTATTTCAACGGGGATATCTCCCATATAAATTAAAAGAGCATTTCAATCAATATATCATAAGAATCGCCATAAGCCATATACTTTATGTGTTAAAATATTTTTTGAAAATTCCAAATTTTGAAATTTTTAACCCGATTGTAGATTAAAACACGTTTTTTTAATGTGGCACACTAACAAAATATGAATACTTTTCTTGCCATATTGAGCTCCAATAAATACGCCTCGATAGTAAAATGGAGATTGTACTTTTTCTCTAAAGTATTTATATATATTTTTTAATTTTTAGAAAAATAATGGTATCCTTGATAATAAAACTTTGCAGTAATATTGTAGAGAGCGTAACTGAACAGCACTTTATGTTGCCTCGTCAAGCTGTGTTAAATGATGGCATAACCAAGACCCCTGACAGCGTTGTTCCTTGACCTCAAGGGTCACACAAAACTTATTAATCGCGGTTTTTTGACATTTCAAAATTTGAATTTTTCAAAAACAAAAATATCTCACCAATAAATCATACAAAGTTATGATGATGATATGATATATTTGGTTATAATTGACTTTCATCTTATTTAGATGGGAGATTCGCACAAGGAAAAATCGGAGTGCTGCGCAACATCAAAAAATACTTAAGACTATAACTCCGAAAACAATTCAACAGACGTGACAGAAAGTTTAACAGCGTGAATCTACGCCCAGATAACCCCAGAAACATTATTTGTATGAACGATGAAGAAAATAGAGTGTTTATGTTTGGTCGATCTTGACATGGCTGCACCGGTGCGGACCTCAAAGTCACGTGACTTTTGAAGAAGTCAAGGAGTGACCGGCAGGGATCGTTATGTATCATCAAATTGCCCAGCTGGCGACGAGGCAAAATATAATGCTGTTCAGTTAAGCTCGCTAACACACTTCCGTGCCAAAAGTTATCATGCAATACGTGCATGGACCTATTTTCCAAATTCAAGAAATAATAAATTAAAATAATTTAGAGAAAAAGGTCGTATCGTCCAATATTTACTATCGAAGGCTTATTATTTAAGTCCAAATGCGGCAAGGAAAAAACATTCATAAATTTTAGTGTCCACATAAAAAAAGTTGGAATTTACTTAAAAATGCGTTTGAAAATCTCAAAATTTTGGAATTTTCAAAAATATTATATCACGTTAATCTGTGGTTTATGAAGATTCTTATGATATATAGGTTTATATGACTCCCATAATTTAGATGGGAGATATCGCCCGCTGAATATTAAAGGTTTGAGTAAAATCGAATAATGCCTGAGGCTATAACTCCAAAACGTTTGACGGATGAGGCCGAAAAATGTCCACAGCCTAAATATACGGCTTCAGATACCCTAGATACAGTTTTATTGAAATCTGAGATATAGGGTGTTATTTCGAGATGTTTTTGGTCGATCTGTCATGGAATGCTCCAGTTGTTGGATACACAAGGCCCACAGCACAGTACACTTCCAGTTGTTGGATACACAAACCTATACAAATAGATTATGATTGTTGACATGTTTTTCTCACGTAAGGGGTCAGCGTGGCGCGTGACACGTGCCGCGTCAGGGGTGTCACAAAGTATTATCCTGCTGTAGCTGAGAAACGGCTGGACCTATAAAGCGCTAAAATTTGTGTGTGCTGGAGACCACACCACGGCAATGTTGCACCAGCGTCAAAACTCTGGGTCACATGCACGGTGCGCACGTGCAACCCCTGTTCCGTCCACCGAAAAATTACCTAACAAAACATCCGTTGCAATACCGGACCTATATCTCGGCAACCAAAAAGTCGCCAAGAAGAAACGGAGTTCAATGACACAGATGCGTAGAGAAAACCATCCGCCCGGCGTATGCACTTAATGTGGTCTGATCCAGGCGCGTGGTACGTGCAAAGTATGGCTAATACAAGCGCAAATTCATTAGTTTTATGACGTCTTCACAATTTAAATCAGTGCTCAGCACCTATGGGACGTGAAGCGATGAAACAAACATCAATGTGTAGATCAATGTACCGTCTCTAAAATGCATGCAAAAAAATACATTTTAATGCAGTATTTCGCTGTTCAAGTCCGCCTGTAATATTTGCAGTGACGATTTTATAATATTTCCTTCATTCGCCTCCGTAGCATCAACACCAAAGGGTGCTAAGCGATAAAAATGATGCAGCTGTAAAGCGCAATCAAATCCATCTATATACCCACCCAAAAATGTATTTTTGCCTACAAAAACATGAAGCTTATAATTGCAAATTAAAAATAACGCTGCAAAACATATTTAGTTCAAAGTATCGATTTAGTTTCGGATCTATTTGCGACGGCAAAACAACACAATAGCGAAAATAATTCAAAAAGCATGCTTTGCACAAGAGCGAACCTCCGTTGGGACGGGTAATAAATTGACGCAGATTTATTCGGACTCGCTCGTCCTTCGCCGTTAAAGGCGTCTTACTGGTAATAATACACTCTAACAAGTTGATTGTGTAATGTTATGCTTGAATCTTGACATTTGGCTTGTGTGAATTGTATACATACTAGTGGTGTCAATCGGTGCGAACATTTTCGGAGATCCGAATTTGTCCGAACACCGATCGGTGTTCGGTCGGACATAAACATATTTC
>VOPJ01002149.1:0-19883 GCA_014673585.1 Semibalanus balanoides
GACCCATGATGGTCTTTATAGGCCAAGTTAAGCCTTTTGAGGGCCCATACCTAGGTACCAGCCTTCTGAGACCCACACTGACCTGCGAGTGCAGAGGGCCAAAACTCCAAGGGCTACGCCACATGTGGACGGGGGACGGGGGACGTGTCCCCTCCAACATTTTCGGGTTTTAACCCTATTCCCTGCGGGCGGCCAGAATTACGTTAACCTGCGTGGGAGGTGGGGGGCAGATTCTGCCCCCCAGAGATCTCGAAGAACCGCTCGGCCGATTTCGGTGGGACAAACACAATTCGATTCGTCGTGACGAAATCTTTCTTTTTGGACCCCGAAATTGCTCTTTTGTTAAAAAAATGGTTGCCAGGGAGCAAAAAATACGAAAATTTTGGATGTTTTTTTAAAGGTCATTGTGGCCATGTGATTCGACCGATTTCCATTAAAAAACGATTTTGAGCTTCAAATGTCATGCTCTTCAATGTGTGAAAGGGACAAGAACAAAATTGAAAAATCATAGGCTTACTCAGGGATAAATAATGGGGGATTTTTCGATAAGAAATATGTGCTTTTCCTTAGTGTTTTGGACGTGGGAACGTCACATATAGGCTTTGTTGCTGTAATTAGTTAAATGTAACAAGTTTTGCATAGGCGGATTTAGGTAAACAACGTGGGGGGGGGGCACCATGTGCGGAACGCCTTTTATCATCTTGCTTATTTGAAGTTGGGGCCTAAATTGACGGAGAAATCGCTTCTCAGTTTTATGTACTTGAGTTGCCTCTGCCCCAAAATATTGTATAATCCAATTATATATGATGTACAAAGCATCGACTTAGGTTTCTGACGCTTTTATTCACACCGCAAACTTCGAAGGGAAGTATGCGCCGCAACCCGCATTCGAAACAAACCTTCCAAAAAACAATGACCTGGAGCCGCCTCTGCTGGGCCGATTTTTTTCAAAATTTTCACAGAACACGCGTCATTCATATTTAGGAAAAGTCTGAAAGTTTCAAAACGATAGACACAACGGTTCAAAAGCAGCGGGCGAAAAACTACCGGGGGGGCAGAATCTGCCCCCCCGCTGGGAATAGGGTTAACATTACGTCTATGGGCGTTGCATGGAAAGAATCGACTTCAGAATGCTTCTGCCCCCCTTAACTTTCGGAAGGTGGCGGCGCCCTTGCCAAACTCGACTATAGAGAGAGCCCATTACGATCTCCAAAGGGCCCCTTTGGCCTCCATATTGCCGACTCTGACCTACAAAGGGCCAACTCTAGCCACCCAGAATGCCCACTCTGGTCCCCAGAGGGCCGACTCTGGCCATACAGAGAACCGACTCTCCCCTCCTGAGGGCCCACTCCGACATGACCCATTCAAGTTTAAAGAGGGCGAATTTTGGTTGGTAGAGCCCCATTTTAGCATCTGAAAGGAACATTTTAAAATCAAAGCGTGTCCACCGTGCTTACATTCGCCTTAAGTTCGAAAGGGGCATAACAAAAGCTTTAAAGGGAATATAGCACCTTGGAAAAGTATGTAGAATGATGGAGAAGCATGCCCTGTTACGGTCCTGGCATTCATTTTTGCGAAAAAAGTCAGGAATTGTCTGTAATTTGTAAAAGAATAGTCCATATGTTAAGTGACGTCACAACAATCATTGCGTCAGCCAAAGCGAGTTGGACGTCACAAGATGCATCCGAACGGGCAAAAAAATCGTTCCTTGAATCAGATGCGTACAACACGTAAACAACTGCTTCGCTGGTTCCGGACTCGCAAATAATATGGACGCGATACCAAATGTTGTTTAAGGTTTGCACTAGGGTTCTATTTTAAGCAATCTTTTAGTAATGTTTAATAGGAATCAACTCTACATTAACAATGATAGTTACTTAAAACATTATCCGACACCAGAGTGAAGTTGTCCAATGTGTGATAGCCCATTGATAAATCATTAGTTAGCACTTGCATATGCTCTATTGCGGAGGAATATTTAAGCTAACGGTAAGGAACACCCATCACAGTTGTGCCTTTGAAGACCTTTGTCTTATTATTTTCAAATGGAATCAATGAAAATTCACAAAGTTATGGCCATCATGTTTTTTGGGAAAACGAACTTCTCGGAACAAACACAAACCTTCTATACTATTTGTTGATGTATTGCATGAACACTTGACAGCACCCGATCAACACATTTGTCAACTCACATAGTATATGGATAATTTTTAATTTGGAAACGGGTCCACAATTGACATTAATATTCTATTTATAACATTCCACATAGTGAATTTGCCACGATTGGCATTGAGTGAAATACATAGTTAGTATGAAATATGCTTCTTTTTGCGGATAATATTGCAAAGCTACCGGTATCGAGCTCCCAAATCAACAGTTAGGCCTTGCAAAAGACCAGTTGTCTGCTTATTTTCAAAATGAAATCCAATGAAAATGACCAAAGAAAAATTGACATTCATTTTACAATTGTTCGCAATACCTTTCGTTAGCAGGACGCCAAGGTAATAAATACCTGGGCGGCGGTTCAAAAAGCGAATGCGGTGGAAATCACAGTGGGTAACTGACTGATGACGTATGCGATACGTAGGATTTGTGACGTTGAATATGACCAACATAATGACCAACGTTTTTGCTTTCAAACTCACACACCGCCGCTCGTATGGGAAGGAAAATTTCAGATTTAGAGGTTCTCAGATAACCCAACCGAAGATCTGGCTATCTCAGTTAAAAACTAATGTCAAAGGTGCTATATTCCCTTTAAGGAGCCACCAAAGCCTGAGAGAGCCTACTTTGTTACGTGGTGGCCCTCTTGACCAAATCCTGGACCGCCCCTGGCCACTGCACCTATCTACTTATTAGTATTCCTTCCTGCCCCTAGATGGCACTAGTAGTGAACGCCTGAAGCTATGCTGTACCGCATAGCTTGAAGCCGAGAACTGGTACTGTCTGCGCGATGGGGGATGGTTTATTGAGTCAGCCTGGTCATCAAGAGGTGGGGGTGGGTGAGGTAATTGACGATGAGAACCACTGCTTTAGATGGATGCATTGTTCTAATATCTGGACTTCAGCTTTATTACCTAGCATATGGCTGAGATTGGCTACGAATGGGACCAGATTTGTTATAACGCTCTGATTTAATATTATGATTCAACAACGCCATGATAAGTCACATTTTCTTTCTCTTGTTTCTGGAGACTGGAAGGAAGACACCCCAGACGCCAGTGCCCATCAACGCCTATTCACGTCTTCTGTTCCCGCGTGCCGTCACCCTCTGATTAAAGCCGGGGAGTCGAGCCAAGCGAGCACAATCCGCGTGTATGAATGTTCGCTATTTATCCTCAGACGTTAAGATCTACCGACGCATGCCATTTGTAGTGTCTCGTGTCTTGACAGGCATACGCTTATGATGCTTTGGACATTTAAAGATATAAATATTGAACTGGAATGGTATGCTAATGCTAACTTTCTTAAATACCTATTGTTTATTATTATTAAATGGAGCGTTCGGAAACTTAAGCGTCTATCTTTAGCCCAATGGGATTGTCTATGTGGGTTCTTAGCTGGACTTGGGCCGGAAATGGTAGTACATTTTAAATGTGAAAAACTTGGATACATTAGCAATCAGCAAACCTCTCACATTCATTTCGCTCTTCTGAAAAGGAGACCTCTTCACTTCAGAATCTGTTCTCGGAGGAGCGTTTCAGGTCACCTGGTGGACGTTTCAAGATGCTGATACATCACTGCATTTAACTATGACAAATCTGATTACATGACTGGGCTGAAGAAGGACGTTAAAATTCCCGGAAGCTCCCTATAACCCACGTCCTGCTGATGGTGTTTGATCGCGATCCCTCTCCTGAGGTTCTTCTGAGATGGCAAAAAACTTGCGCTCACCTTCTTCTCCATCCGTTGCACAACTTTCCTAAAACTTTTGACCGGAGGTCATCTCAAGTCAGGCTACCAGGTCAGGTCAAGTGACTCCACCTCCAAAGAAATGCGGTCGTGCCACAGGCAGTGTTTGACTGAGCGATTTTAAACTTACAAAATTTAACAAGACCATTAGATATTCATATTCGAAAGACTCTTCAATTATTCATATATCTTCGATTTTGGATATCGGTGACCTAGTCCTAAGGTCAGGCCAAATTTTGCAATCTCCCATTATACATAAGTCAATGGGAAACTATACAAATGCTTCCTATTCTGAGGATATGGATCAGATCATTCCAGTTCCTTCTAGATCATGTTATAATGTGCCATTGTGCCATTCATGATGACTCGGGTGCAATCTTTGTTCAGCGGTCAGCTGAGGTCACCAGCACTTGGCAATGATTCACGACAGAATGAAGTTGTCTCGACAGAATGTGTTTGTCTCGATTAGTGGTGCCAGTTTCAGGAAATATTTGTCCAATGCCCAACCGATGTCCATGACCATGGTCAGCTGTCCGTTCAAAACTGTCCGAAGATCATTGTTTGTCCGAACTTTGTCCGAAAGCAGAAAGAAATGTATGATATGGAATGTGAAACGTCCAGTGTATCATTCACGATAGATAGATAAATATAGGCATTTGTGTCAAATAATGCTACAGTTAGGATATCAGAAGGCCAAAATAATTATATATTATATATATATATCCATTTAAATACGCGACAAGTCGTCCTTGGGCATTGGATGTCCGAAAATGTCCAAAGAAATAAGCTTATGTCCGACCGAACACCGATCGGTGTTCGGACAAATTCGGATTCCCGAAAATGTTCGCACCGATTGGCACCACTAGTCTCGATGTTAACCTGAGATAAATGTGAGGTCATTGCATTTCAAGAGCTTTCGATTTTTTCTCTCGCTTGTTCCTAGCTAGCATAATTACCGATATGTTTGAGCTTATTGAACAAAGTCCTAAAATTATTTAAACAACAATACGTTTGACGATCTCTGATTACCTGAATATTGATCTGAGCTCAAACATCCATGAATGGTTCCGTCGAGCTATCAAACACTGGAAAAACGGTTTGAGACGCACGAGACGCCGGGAGCTACTTCTACGTAAGAAAAGTGGAATGTTGAGCATCAAAATAAACGAGATTTATGGGAGCCTCCTTTAGGCGGTCTTGCAGGTTTCTCCGCAAGCTCTATAATGAGAAGGGAGACGTTCCTCAGAGACGTTGGGGAGTATGCCAAACGTTTCAATATTATTAGTTTTATTCACTAATCATATGAGTAGTTTAGGTCGTCGTTCAAATTCGAAATATATAATGCCGGAGCGGGAATTTGAACCCGGTGCCCCGTTGCGAGGCGAGGCTGTGTTACCACTGAGCTTACCAACCGCTGAGAAATATTTTGATGGAACCGTATTGACATATATTTTAGAACAGACCTATTTCATTCCGCGCATGAGAAGGTGTGCGGTTTAGTCAATTGAATAATATGATCATTTGAGCCGGCTCTCTCAAGTTACAGAGTATGGAATAATTTTGAGTTTGGCGTGCGGGCTATCGAATGCTGCGTTAGCCGAGCACTCGTCCTCATCAAACGAAAAGTCTATTTCTCAGCGTTTATTTTTAGGACCCGCAAAGTCTTCAAGGGGAGAGGATAAGGCGGTGATAGTGCTTCAAACGAGTGGTTTAAGTTAAACTCCTAAAACCGTTTTGTCGGTGAAAGGTATTTTTGGATTACGCCTTCTCATAATAGGAACCGAGCTCGAGAGGAGGGGGGTGTTCAAACACCCCAGTTGGGCGTGAAAACTCAGAGGACCAAAACGGGACGCGGATTGAACAAAATGAATACAGAATCAAACTTTATTGATGATTAGGTTTGCATGGTATTTGCAAGAGAAATCAGAGCCATTGTGTAAAGAAATCTTGACCACAGCTCGTAACAATCACAGTTGGCTGGATGCCTGACAAAACCTCAATAAACACTGAGGCATCCCGTCACCACAGCATAGTCATAGGTACTACTGTTTAGAGCTTCGCTGCTGATTTTCTAGAAATCCGTAGTAGCTTCCGATGACGTGTTCCATGGTTACTGCAGGAGCGTCCGATGACAACTGTGGCGATGTCTCGTCCGACGACGATGCGGACGTATGAGCGGGAGGTCGGCCCGGGCAACCAGCAGCCGTACAGGAGGGAGCCCCTGGGCCACGGACCCTCTAGCCGATCAGACCTTGAATATCCACTTCTAGTGGGAAGGCGCCGCGCTGGCGCCCGACCCAGCTCCAAGCAGCGGCATCTCAGACCAAGCCGTGGATACGACCGGACCCCAAGACCGGCCTCGGCGGTTCCAGGTCAGCTACAGCCGGCCGGCATGTTGTTACTCCAAGTGTGAGCGTCCCATTACAAACTGTCGCAGCTTACGCTGTGCTGATCACTGCAGATCGATGACATTGCGTAAAGAGGAATGTGGATGTTCTCGAAACCGTGCATACTCTGGACTTTAAGATCTGGATTGCATTGGGTAAGTGGGAATGCCGAGGCGAGTTTTGATAACGTGAACTCTGCGCGTATGCTATAATCATGACATACATTAGAATAACACAATCTTGACCATGAACCATATGCCAATGAGCCAATGCAAGCAATGAGCTTCTATGAATGGTTGGAGAGTGCATTGTTACAAATTTGACTTGCCACATTGAACACAATATGGACAAGATAAAAATGTAGGAAAATGGGCTTGCTTTGTGAGAAGCACAGTGAGCTGAGGAACATGTGCTACGTGATCAGCGGAAGTATTGACTATCATACGAGAATATACCACATAAATAACTCACTAAGCAATTTGTTCCGGATCCTTGAGTATTGGGGGTTAAAGCTGATATTTCCACGTAGCGGGAAACTAACTAACAAGTATCGTTATAATGTCTTCAAATATTCTGTTTCTGCTGAACCAATTCTACCAACGCGCGCGTGCAACCACTTCCATTCTCTGTGCTCAAGCGCAAAACCATGGTACGCTCGCCCAAAAATCAGTGGCCCGTCTTTATATGGCATACTCAGAGTCTCGCTGAAATTATTTTTGTGGCCACTGTTAGTTTAAATTCTGAACAGGAGTAAACTTCTGGGGATCTGGTGCGCTCATTTAAATTATTGCTAACGCTTATGCATAATGACATGGACTCTGTTAATCAAACATTCTACTGGCGAGTTTATGAGAGAAAACATCGAGCTATAACAGTATGATAAGTGGAATGTTTATTGTGTGCATTGTGATGATCTCTGACAAGAGGAGGCAAGGTGACTGAGCTGTTCGCCTCTATGGTAAACCACGGACTCTCGAATGCATGTGCTCTTTTCTGACTTATCTATAAATGTGTTTCGACGCGGTCTTAGACAGCTTGAGAATGCTGCATTCCTCAAAGCTGTCTAAACACAACCATGTTGTGTGAATCTCTTATTTTCCTCGCCATTGTACTTTCAAAGGCACGTTTCAAAGGCGACACTGCCTCTTCCGGATGACAGCCTTATTCGCAAAAACAGGGCTTAAACCAAGGGCCTTAAGGAGACGACTTACGATTTTTTAAATTGCCATTAAACATCTAATCCAAAGCCAAATAACAAAAAAAAAAAACAATTCATTAATTTCATTACTTATAAGAATCTAAAAAATTTACGATTTATACACACCACTACGTACATGAACGTTTGCTTCAAGTTAACTGTAATCACAGAAAGGGATATCACTACCAACCGCAGCTGACGCATGAGCAATTGGATTTGAGACGCCGATGCGCTTTAACATTATGGGTCGCTCCCCTTGGCTAACTGGGAATTCTAGCGCACTCAGGCCATATGCCGCGCATTTTACGCTGGGCCTATGCCATGTGGAAACGTGAACAGACCTCTTTTCCCATTGGTTGCTATTCTCCCGGAGATCGAGGCAGCCACCCAAATCATAAGAAAAACCTCGATCGGGAAAACTTCATTTAAGCTGGAAATCAAAAACTTTCCCGAGTTCGTAAAAGTTTGTTTAAAAAAAAATTATGGTGCACAGTGCGGAGCCTTTTCCTTTCTCCTTCACAGGCCCCCGTAACACATTTTTTTTCAATCAGGCATAATAAGACATTAAATGTTTTCTTGACATTATCAAATCTTGGGAGGGGTAGAAACATGCTCAAGCAAAAAAATTCACTAATTCCATAGCCTGCACAAGGGGCTGCTCGAGAATTAACTGTATGTTTGAGTTAGGCGTCCAGTCGCTTGGCGAACTCGTCAACGCTATATTCATTGGCATGAGGAAGAGAAAACTGAACTTGAAACCGGCTGATATTGGTGACTGGGCGCAATAAAAAAAAAAACGGACTTCATGGTGCTTATCCAAATTCGGCTGTCTTTTACATATCAAATTTTACTTTGAGTGGACAGTGTCCCTTTAAAGCGAATGTTTCACCTTTCTGAAATGTCAAATATACGCGGATGGCGTAAACAAAATATGAAGCAAGTGCTGCTCAAAAAGATAGTGATATTTGTGTCACGAAAAGTCACTTCACTTTTTGGGGGATAATGACGTCATTATTGAGCTATAGAGAGCCTGAGAGAAAACTTTTCGCTGTAAAAAGATATTGCATTATCTTTTCAGACAATTCCAACGACTTGAATACAAACAAGTCTTTTGTTATCGGTCTCGCAGCAGGTAATCCAGCCAAGGCTCGAGAAATACACGTCGTTTTTGTCCCAGGACCACTGATTGGTTGTGTCGTGTGTTGGGTAACGCAGGGATTGGTCGTATGTCGTCGGCCAGCCGTGGTCCGTCGAAACAGTCACGGGTCTGGCCGGTGGTTGTGGAATGTGACTGCCATGTTGAACAATCTTGAAGTGGCTGTCAGCCAATCAGCGGCGGGACTTGGATAGACCTTCTTTTGCAACTTCAAAATGTAAATGCTTAGAAACGGTAAGTTTATTGGAAAATGGTTTAAGTAATTTGTACTTTTTGATAACGGCCAAAGATAATGGCTAGGTATCTCAGATCAAAACAAAATACAAGGTGATTATTTCCCTTTAAGTGGATTAAATTCACATTGCCGTAAACATCTCGGGCTTTTGAATCGTCAAGCGAAACAAAACATATAGGTACTCGTAATCTCGTATATGGTACCTACTACCTACAAACATCAAATTCCGTATTACTTACTCGTTTCGTGCATTACTGATTGATCGTTTCCCCGATTCTCTTTGATTTTCTGTATGCCTCTTGTTGATTTTTTTTTCGCTACCTGCCCAACGTTTTTTTTTCAACCAAATCTCACTGCTAATCATCACATGGAATCTTCATACATCGTTTATGAATATGCCATTTTGACTACCTTTTTACTTTCGATGCCTCACAAAATCCAGACATAAAATGTATACCTGACCTGTCTCTCTGCCTGTAACTGCCATTTCAGACCGGTATCTGGGTTCTCGTCTGGCGCGGGGGACATGTCGGCCCGTCCGTCCACCTCTGCTGTCCGCCCTGCCTCGGAACTGGACCGACCGCAGACGGGGGCAGCACGCAGCCGACCAGTCACCGGTGTAGCAGAGAGCCGGTCACTGGGCGGCTCCCGACCCATGACCAGCATCTCCCGACCCGCCACAGGCTTCCAGGTCAGTAGAGGTCAACAAGGAGAGGTCAGGATAGGTCAGGAAGGAGAGGTCAGGAAAGGTCGGGAGAGGTCAAGAGAGGTCAGGAGAGGTCAGGAGAGGCCCGGAGAGGTCAGGAGAGGTCAGGAGAGGTCAGGAGAGGTCAGGAGAGGTCAGGAGAGATCAGGAGAGGTCAGGAGAGGTCAGGTAGAGGTCAGGAGAGGTCATTGCAGGTCAGCAGATTTCAGTATAGGTCAGTACCGGTTACCAGTACTGCAGTTACCAATAAAGTGGCCCTACCTTTACCCTCTATCATTGTCTGTTTCCAGTCTTTGTTTTGCCATTGATCTGACGAACACATACCGGACTTTTGTGTTGGTGCCGCGCACCATGGCATCTCAGGAATGCGCTCAATGATCGACCGTGACAAATCGGCTCGCGTCTGTTTGTCGGTATCCCTGACAACGAGCGGCGGGGGCGCCAGAGGAGCCACGCAGGCGTCACGTGGTCAGCTGGATCCCGGACTACCGGCACAATCACAGAGCCGCCTCTGGCTGACGCGAGGTTCTGCAAGCTGTCGGAACGCAGTAGCATATGGGACATTCCAGGACAGATTCATATTAAAAGTAGGCATATGGGAACATTCCAGACAGATCTCATATAAAGTAGCATATGGGGCATTCCAGGACAGATCTCATATAAACTAGCATATGGGACATTCCAGGACAGATCTCATATAAAGTAGCATATGGGACATTCCAGGACAGATCGACAAGCGGTAGCATATGGGACATTCCAGGACAAATCTCATATAAAGTAGCAGATGGGGCATTCCAGGACAGATCGACAGATGGGGCATTCCAGGACAGATCATATAATGGGACATTCCAGGACAGATCGACAAGCGAAAAACCCACAATATCACCCTACATCTGCGATTTCGATAAAACTCCGTTATAGGAGTTATGCGGGGCGCTGAATCGCGCTGTGCAAGTTTCAGCTTGATTGGAGTTACGGCTGCTGAGTTATCGCCTCCGGCATTTTCGTGAGGATACCTTGCATGGCTTAGCCAATTAGCCAATAACTCCATAATAAATTATCCAATTCCTATTTTCCAACATCAGAAATTAAAATCCAATCCAATTTTAATTTCTGAATGGCAATGAAGTAAGGAACATTATTCCAGGCCCAAGTTTTCTTTGTGTGATTCTGATTAAAATTACCTTTGACCTCGGTGACCTGACCTGACCTTCAACGAGCGCAGTGAAAATGTTGTTTTATATTTTTATAATATTCTTAGGTAAGCTGTCTTTGCACAGGATAAAATTTAGAGATAGGTGATTTATATAAATATCCTTTTAATTGCTCAAATTAACTCGTTTTTCTCCTTTCACCAACACAAAATGATTAATTTGTCCCATGATGGCTGAATGCGGCTTATGTGTCACACGAAGGTTTTAGGACGGCAATATAAGCCACTTCGAGATTAAGGTTTGAGTGATTTATGATTACCAGGTAAAATGTTGCTCATTGGACCTCAGCAAGGTCACTTTGAGGTCATCTGAGGTACCAGCAACATTTCACCATAACTCTTAATATAATATAAAGAAACTTGAAAACTACAGCCAATGGTTTGTTTCGTCATTCGCGTCGCCAGATATGCAGCATGACCCCCCCCTACCTGGGTCACCAAATGACCTTTGACACCAAAGGTCAAATTTTGAAGTTGACCCTAAAGAAGGTTCACCACTGGACATTGTCGAAGGCGCCTTGATGAGACAAACAACGTTGGTGTTAAAATTATATCTCTATGTCACTAATCTCCGAAACGTTATTCACGAACATGTGAAGTTGTTTGTTTTGCTAGTTAAAAACAGGTTGCGTGCATAACTTTTTATTTATAAAACATACAGGCAAAACTGTTACCACCAATCGTATTTGTCTTTTCAAGGCGCTTCCGGAATAATTGGTACTTGGTCACCTGGCTAAGGTAATTTCAAAATTGACCTTGGGACCTTTGAAAAATGAAAAATTTACCCTGGGTTTCATTTGGGTGACCCAGGTAGGTCATGTTGCATATGGGCGACGTTGAATTCGACGATAACAAGCACAGTTGGTTGTTATTTTCACGTCTCTATCCAATATTAAAGTTTAAGAGTTTTGGAGCAAAATGTTGCTAGTGGCCTCAGATGACCTCAGGTGACCTTGACAAGAGGTCACTGTGCAACAATTTCACCTGGTAAAATTCAATAAATTCACTCAACTTAACCTCGAAGTGGCTTAGTATTGGCAACCTAACCCTTCAGTGTGGCACATAAGCCGCATTCGGTGCCCACCATGGACAATTTTAATCTTTTGTGTTGGGTTAAAAGGAGAAACACGATTAATTTTGAGCAATTAAAAAGTACATTTATAAAAACACCCATCTCCAAATTTATATCCTGTGCAAAGACAGCTTACCTAAAGAATATTATACAAATATAAAACAAAATTATTTTCACTGCCTCGTTTGAGGTCAGGTTTCAGGTCACCAGAGGCTCCAAAAGTGTCATTAATCAGAATCAAACACAAAAAGAAAAACTTGGGTCTGGAAATGTTCCTTACTCTCATTCCATTCAGAAAATGTAATTGGGTTTTCTAGGAATTGGATAATTTGTTATGGAGTTAATGGAGTTATTGGCTAATTGGCTAAAGCCATGCATGGTGTCCTCACGAAAATTGCCGGAGGTATAACTCTGCAGCCGTAACTTCCAATCAGCTGAAACTTGCACAGCGCAATTCAGCGGCCCAAGATTAACCCCGACAACGAACTTTTATCGAAATCTGAGTTGTAGGGTGTTACCCCCTTGTCGATCTGTCCTGGAATGCCCCATATGTCACTCTGCAGCGAGCCAGGGTCTGTTAACTAAAGTTCTTATCCATGTTAAATTATCCGTCTCTTCCTACTCCGAGTAGAGAAGCTGATAAATCCACTCACTGAAGCACGTTCTGGCGTCGCTGGCCAGCTGGTGATCAGGAAGACAGTGGCAGACGAAGGAGCCGGCCGTGTTGGTGCACCTCTGGTTACACGGTGACTGCTCGCTGCACTCGTCTATGTCTGCACAGTACCAGAAGGACGCAACATATCAATCACACAGGTCATCTATATCTGTTCAGCAGGGAGTGTAATTAAGTCAGCCACATACGCTGTCCGTCTGTACAATACATAACGTAATATATCAGCCACATCAGTCACTCGCCTATGTCTTTACAACACAGGACGTGTCACATCGGCTACATCAGTCGTCTATGTTCGTACGGTCCAGAATTAGTTACATCAGTCGTCTATGTCGACGGTACAGAATTAGTTACATCACAAGTCGTCTATGTTCGTACGGTCCAGAACCTTACGTTTTACATCCATCGTCTATTCTCGGTACGGGTCGACATTTTTAGTTACATCAGTACGTCTATGTTCGTACGGTCCAGAATTAGTTTACATCAGTCGTTCTATGTTTCGTACGGTCCAGAATTTAGTTACATTCAGTCAACATTCACTCCTCCTTTACTAACAGTTGTTACCTCCTCCTCCTCCTTACTTTCCAGTTGAATGTGTGGTACTTTAAACAAATACAATAAAACATTCACGTCCCACAGCCACCTGTCACGGAATTGTAATGAAGTATAGTGAAAATATCGCCTAATGTCGCCGACTATGGGTGCAGAATTACCATCACATTCAAACACTCGCCTAAGGTGTATCTGTAGGTGTAAGGTAATATCGCCTAATGTCGCCGACTATGGGTGCAGAATTACCATCACATTCAAACCCTTGCCTAAGGTGTATCTGTAGGTGTAAGGTAATATCGCCTAATGTCGCCGACTATGGGTGCAGAATTACCATCACATTCAAACACTCGCCATAAGGTGTATCTGTAGGCTGTAAGGTAATATCGCCTAACGTGGTCGCCGACTATTGGGTGCAGAATTACCATCACATTCAAACCCTCGCCTAATGTGTATCTGTAGGTGTAAGGTAATATCGCCTAATGTCGCCGACTATGGGTGCAGAATTACCATCACATTCAAACACTCGCCTAAGGTGCGACGCATTTCCATGAACATCCCAGACAGAGAGCCATTGCCAACATCCACTTCACAGGCATGCGACGCATTCACAGACGTGTATGTAATGCTGCTGAAGAAGTAAATGAGCGTAACTTGACCTGGACCAATAAAAGTTACACCGTGCTGGGTGCTTTAATTTTTAATGACGTATAAAATATTTAGTTCACCACCTTGGTTTGGCACCATCACGCTAATAAAAACTCGTCTTTCTTTGATTTATCCATTACACGAGACATTCGAGTTGTTCTATGTTGTCGGCCACCAAGGGAGACCAGTATTCGCTGGTTATATAGTTACCACAACACACTAGTGCAGACCAAGTCACCACTATACTCTGATGATAAAGTAGCACCTAGCAACAGATAACGTTTGAGGGGGCACTCGGGCCGACTGAGGGGCACTCTGGAACCGGAGATGAGGGCCCCATGGCCGTTTGAGGGGCACCATGGCCGCCTGATGGGACATTTTTGTCACCTTGGGGGGGGGGGGGCACTCTGACCGACAGTCTGTGGGCACCCTTCACAGACTGTTGTTTTATTTTCCAACAGAAATGCTGCTATTAAATTCAGATGAATTGGATGTTTTCAAGAAAAACAAACCATTAATTTGAGTGGTGGCTGGGTGCCCTCCATTGAGACAGCAAGGTATTCGCAGCCAGGACGAGTATTTGCAGGTGCAAGGCGATATTACATGGGGTACGTCCACCCTGACCCAATGAAGTAGAAATATACTTTAAACAAAAATAGCCAATGCAAGAAACATTACGCAAACTAGTGGCTCATACCAATGACAGCGGTTACACTATGGCGAATAAATACTACCAATAACACGCCATTATTGGGTCGGAAACCCAGCGGCTGTTCTTAAGCGTTGTTTTATAAAAAGGAAGAGCACTTAACGCTTTGTTTTGAGTGAACAGCACAAGCCAGGGACAGTGACCCCGGTAACCGTCCTTCACCGTCCGCAGGCGGTCACGTGACCGAACGGCCGAGCGCGAGGTCGGTGGTTTGTGGCCGCAACCACCACCACCGTCCACCACCATTATAGTGGAGACAGGGTTGAAGTCGCTGAGCGCTTCTCCAAAACCCGACAACGAATAATTTCATAGTTCTATTCGATATTTTACATTAACAACATTTTTTATTGCAGATTTTCTGCCTCATCAACCACAAAGTTACGACAAAATAAGCATGGCTAGTGGCTACGGTGGGCCGCTCAGTACGTAGATGTTTCTTCCATTGACGGCAGACCTCGCGTCTGCTCGATAATGACCCATGCCAACAGCAAAACGTGTAGGTATAACAATACATGGTATTCAAAACTCATTATTCTAGAAGAAACGACCTAAATGTCAGTTAACATGCTCCAGTCATGAGTTAGCGATCTGTTGGTCTGCATTGTGCCTACCTTCGCAGGACGTTGCGTCTGAACTGAGCCGGTAGCCGTCATGACACGAGCAGCTGGGCTGACCTGACCTCAGGTCACACACGTGCTGACAGCCGCCGTTGTTCTGTGAGCACGGGTCACGCTCACACGAGCGGCCGTCCTCGCCCAGGATGAACCTGCAGCGAGATCAGCGGTGGTCATTTCGTTTAAATACGTCTGTGAACTGGAGATAAATACTTCCCAGTAGTAACTGGGTGAATATATAGTTCAAGTTTGTTCGCAACTTCGTTCGAATTTCTCTGACGCGGAAGGAGAGGTAATGACATATAAGTAACCAGTTACTTTGCCAAACTGCTGAGAATGTGATAATAAGCGGTATTCGTACCTGGCAATGTTGAATATGACATTGGTTTAGCTAAATTATCAAGACAAACCTAAGCATTTTTTAGAAAACATTTTCGTTCGAAAGCATATAGTTATAGGCATATGCAAAACATGTAACCTACTCGCATGAGGTAGTATATATTGCAAAAGTGACACGAATTTTGAAAGTGGTGCATGTTGTTTATATGCATAGATATATAGGACTAGATAGGACAACTGGGTCCCGAGAGTACGTAACAGCGGCCGCCATCTTGGGGCAGTCCTCGAAACTGCTGTCGCCGTTTGTCTTGACAGTGGATGGAGTGGGTGTCTTGAAGCGCGCGCGGGCAGTGGGTGGATCAGAAGAGGTGGGAGGGGGGGTAAGGGCAGGGGAACCATTGCCCTCCCTAGGCCTCAACTTGAGGGGCACTCTTGGCCGCGCTGAGGGGGCACCCTGGCCGCCTGAGGGGGCCACCCTGGCCGCCTGAGGGAGCACCCTGAGCCGCCTGAAGGGGGCACTCTGGCTCCGCCTTTGGGGGCACTCTTGGCCGCCCCTGATGGGAGCACCCTGGCCGCCTGAGGGAGGCCCTCTGGCCGCCTAAGGGGGATGTCTTGCCGCCTTGAGGGGGGCACTCTGGTCGCTCTGAGGGGCACTCTGACCGTTTGAACGAGGGGCACTCGGGGCGACTGAGGTTGCACTCTTGGAACCGGAGATGAGGGCCCCAGGCCGTTTGAGGGGCCACCATGGCCGCCTGATGGACATTTTTGTTCATCCTTGGGGGGGCGGGGGCGCGCACTCTGCCACCTGGGGGGGGGGGGGCACTCTGACCGACTGAGGGGCACTCTTGGAACGGAGATGGGGGACCCCCTGGCCATTGAGGGGCACCTTATGCGCCTGATGGGACACTTTTGCCACCTGGGAGGGAGGGGCACTTTTGCCACCTGGGGAGGGCACTCTTGCCGCCTGAGGGACACTCTTTGTCACCTGGGGGCACTTCTTGCCCACCGGGGGAGGGGACACTCTAACCACTTGGGTAGGGATGGCCGGTGGGGGTTGCAATCTTGCCACGATGAGGGGGGGGAGCACTTCTTGCCACCTGGGTTGGGGACACTCTTGCACCTAGTGGGGGCACTCTTGCCACCGAAGGGGGCACCTCTTGCCACCTGAGGGGGGGACACTATTGCCCACCCGAGGCGGGACACTTCTTGCCACCCTGGGGGAGCCACTCTTGCCCCCGAGGGGGGCGAGAACTTCTTCCCACCCTGAGGGAGGACACTCTTGCCACCGGGGGGGGCTCTTGCCATCCTAGAGGGAGGGCCACTCTTGCCACGGGGGGTGCTCGTGCTATCTGCTATCTGGAGGGCACTCTTGCCACCTGGGTGGTGACACTCTTGCCACCTGGGGAGGGCACTCTTGCCACCCGAGGGGGAACTCTTGCCACCTGGGGGCACTCTTGCCACCGAGGGGGCACGCTTTGTCACCGGGGGGCGGGGGTTTAAACTCTTGCCACCCGGAGAGAGGCACCTTGGCCACCGGGGCGGGAAACTCTTTTGCCACCTGGGGGAGGGGAAGGGCTCGGTACTCTTGTCATGTTGGGGGGAGGGCACTCTGCCACCTTGGTTGGCACTCTTGTTACCCTAGGGGGGCACTCTTGCCACCTGGGGGGGGGAGGAAACTCTTGCTCACCTGGGGGCACTCTTGCCACCTAGGGGGGGGGGGGCACTTCTTTGCCAACCCGAGGCGGGCGCTCTTGCCACCTGTAGGCACTCTTGCCAACCGGGGGGGGGGCCACTCTTGCCACCCGGTTGGGCACTCTTGCCACCTGGGGGGGGTTCTCTTGCCACCCAGGGTGCACTCTTGTCCACCGGGGGTCCACTCTTGGTTCTTGCAACCGGGTGGGGGGGGCCACTCTTTTGCAACCGGGGGGGGGGCACTCTTTGCCACCCAGGGGAGCCACTCTGCCACCCCCACCCGGGGGCGAGGTGGGCACTTCTTGCCAACCGCGGGGGGGGAGGCACTTCTTAGCTACCCGGGGTAACTTCTTGCCACGGGGGGCCACTTCTTGCCCACCCGGTGGCCTCTGGCCTCCTGAGGGGTACCCTTTGCCACTGAGGGGGTACCCTGGACGCACTGAGGGGGGCACCCTGGCGCTGAGGGGCACTCTGCCTTTTAGAGGGGGCACTCTAGCCGCCTGAGGGGGCACGTCTGGGCCGGCCGATGGGACACTCTGTTGACCTGAGGTACCTGCCGCCTGGAGAGGGCATTCTGGCGTATTGAGGGGCACTTGGCGCCTGAGGGGGCCCTCTTCTCTGCACTAAGTGGGCCCTCTTGTCGCCGGAGGGCGGCACTTCTGGCCGTTCTTTAGGACGGGCCCCCAAAAAACGCGGCCTTGCAATTCATGTAACTTCGCTGATTAGTTATTCAATTACGTCAATTACGCCTTAGGTTCGGTTACAACATCCCCGATATCTTTTCTCATCCTTTCCGAAATGTCGGGGCATGAAGAATCCACTTTTCCATCCATCATCACACACCTGCCGTTCTTCCCTGCCCGCAGCGCCATAGCGCGCTTAGGTTGAGTCTTACATTGTGGACTATGCCCCAACAATGGCCGGCCGGCTTTACGTACTAGCGAGCGGACCACTCCATTGGGCTGTCCTATCTAGTCTTTATATCTATGTTTATATGGAATTATGTACAAAGAACGAAATAAAAAATCGTAACATGTACAAATAATTATGTATACAATACAAAGGAGTGAGTACAAAATATTGAATGCAAATTCCATCATTGCTTACACCACTAGCGTAATATTGTTAATGGCGAAGAGTTGGCTCGCTGGTCCAGTAACGCTGCTTTTAACTCATGCTACCATATGAAGTTTTTTGACACAGCGCTGAATGATAGGATAACACATCAACTACATTCGGCAGGAGACTCCTTACAGCTAGATTATGGCATAATATATTTTTAGACATGACTTACAAACAGGGGCGGATCCAGAACGGTAGTTTGGGAGCCGGGAAGGGCCACCGGTGTTTTGAAGCGGAGTGGGGGGGGGGGGCAAAGTAAAAAAGTATCATATAATTCTGAAAACTCATCAGATTTCGCTTGCTTATGCATTGGTAGCTGATTTAACACAAACTTTCCTTTGTAAAAGTTGCTTAGTTTTTCTTTGATGTCAGGAAGTGTGTCAATATAGCGGTACAGCGACATTTCTCTTTATTTCATCAAGTGTTACGTAAGGTGTTGTGCGTCGCTGGGTTGAGGGTGGGGCACTCCTGGTCACCTATTAATGGGTGGCAGTGTATTAAAAATACTCCGATTTCAGACGATATTTGTGAAGGGTTATGGACTATGGGGAGATTGACGCCCACCTCCCCATGAATTCGCTCTGCCTACAAAACTGCTATCACAGTTAAACCCCATTATGAAAGTGACTGACTTCCAATTTACGGTTTCATGTTGCAGAATAATGAAACCACCAAAGAACTGCAACATGTTGTTTTTTCCACAGATACATATTGTTTATGTAGATTATCCAGATCAACACAAACCACACTATCTCACACCAGCTCCGGTGAAACAAACATATCGAGTTCTCCTCCCAGCTGATGGCCAATATTGCAGTGAAATGTCCAGTACCTACTTGAGAGGCGCCATATGCAGCTGAAAAAAATTGTCCCCCCCCCCCCCAGTACCTTTATCGTGAGAGTGAGCCAATATTTCGCAGTGAATGTCCAGTAACACTACTCTGAGAGGAGCAATATTGCAGTGATGTCCAGTACCTATCAGAGGATCCAATATTGCCAGTGAAATGTCCAGTACCTATCTGAGAGGAGCCAATATTGCAGTGAAATGTCCAGTACCTATCTGAGAGGCGCCACCATAACGACAGGCAACAGACAGCTGCAGCTGCAGCGCTGCACCATCGCCAAACATTTCGTAGCGCCCCCTTGCGCTACGTTAATGTTTCTGCTGTGCAATGTAGTATGTACATTAGTGATCGCTTATGTCCAACCTATCTACCATCTTGTCCGCGACTCTGTGAAATGTGCATTGGTCACTAAAGAACGCTGATAACGTCGTCACTGGTGATTGTGGATTATTCTCCAGCCCTTGGTCAATCCTATCACCAGCAGTGTGTGGCCATCTCACCGTTCCGTTTTGGGAGCCGACACTAACTCTACTAAGTCGTCGACCACCAGCCCAAGGCATCGAGCTGCGGACAAGGGTCCTGCCCCCCCCGGTTATCCCTCCAGACAGGTCTGTTGACCCTGTTAGCTGACGCGCCCCCCCGCGTGTCGGGGCGGGGGAAGTACTTTCAAGTTGGGGGGCGAACTTTTTGGCGGACCTGAGGTAGCAAAAACTGATAGCTAAAAAGAGATACATCGCTGTGGTCGCCACCCGTTATATCGCCAACAGGATTATCGCCATATATCGCCACCCGTTCACCCGATATATCGGAATC
>VOPJ01002149.1:19984-49702 GCA_014673585.1 Semibalanus balanoides
GTGCTTTCAAGTTGGGGGCGAACTTTTTGACGGGCCTGATGTAGCAAAAATGATAGCTAAAAAAGCGATATATCGCTGTGGTCGCCACCCGTTATATCGCCAACAGGATTATCGCCATATATCGCCACCAGTTCACCCCGATATATCGGAATCTATCCCCGATATATCGCCACCCGTTCTGGATGCGTCAATGCCGGCGACCGCCTTGATCCGGAACTTTCGTTGGTGACCACTTTTCCTTTTGTCGATCCCCTGGACCGACTCTTTCTCTGCTGAACGTCAGGGGAGCAGAGTCGATATCATAGGGGAGAGTGCCCACCAGCCACGGTATATAAAATACTAGGTAGCGCAGATAATTTCCTTCAACATGGGATCTATGGGTTCACATTGTGCCAGCCGATATTCTAGATACAAATAAAAGTATGAATACTACAGATTTTTCATCAACTTCGTGACAAATTGCATTTTTTAAGATTTAATATACCAAAATAATTGACCATCTTGAAGTCAGTTCCTGCTTCTTGAATACAAGTATACACCCGCGATACCTGTATGGGCAGGTCAGAAACAAAATAAAAAGGCCGATTAATTACAATATTCGTATGCAATTTCATTGCCATAATTGAGATGACAATTTCAAACTGATGCTATTAATGTCATGCTTTTATCGCAAATCATCCAGTAAAACCATTCAATTCGCGTTCAAATTAATAAATTGTTAAGGTTTATCTACTTTCGCGCAAAACAAATTATGCTCATCCAATAACTAGACCTTGGTAGAATAATATAAAGCACAGTTTGAAAACCTGCATTTCATCTTCTGTAAAACTAGACCATTCATATGACTGAACTCATCCCGCGCGATTGGGTAAATTCCTTCTTTAGATAACCATTACAGCGTAGTAATCAATGTCTTTTTAGTATTTTTCGGTGTTAAGTATGGCGGCCGTCCAAAAAAAAAAAAATCATAGTAAAATAAGATCTTGGTAGAATAAAACAAATATACTATAAGAATCAGTGGTACAAAGGTTTTAAAAACTGCAGCCCGATTTCCAAGAACCATCCCGTAAATATGCATTAAATGCATTTCAACATTTAAAATGCAGTTAAGTATGACGACCGTCCGAAAAGATTTATGGTCGATGTTCACGGGAATATCAGCAGCAGCATCAACCAATCAGCGACGACCAATACCAGTCTCGACGACCAACACCAGTCGCTGATTGGTCGATACTCCCCGTTCCTGTTCTTTACATTTATCGATTCTAGTCAGTTGGCGGTGCGTGACTGCTCACAAAGCTGACTGCGCCCCCGTACCACCAGCGAGCATGGTGCCTACAGTGAACAGGTGCCCCTCCAGCCTATATTAGTAATGTGATAATTTCCATCGATGTCGGTGGTAATAGCTGAAACTAACGATGATGTTAAAGTGTGGACAGCAAATGGCTGCTCTCATTTGATTTTAGTCAGGATAACGAATAGTTAAATATTGTGTTTGCCGTTTAAATTTTTGATTAGCGTTTTTTTGCTTCCCCACCGAAACGGTGATATTTTTATAATTTAGTGAAAATGTAACTTTAGTGCAACTAACCTTTTTGCGATGTCCATTTTGAATGATGTTAATATCACAATAAGTTTGCAACAGCCATTTATTTTTCCCTCAATTTTTGTTTTTGCCTTTCATATATGTTGTAATGCCACCAGTGAACAGGGTGGGTGCCCAATAGTGAACAAATATACACTGGTGGATCTTCTTTTCGGAAAACGTAAACTTTTCGACAGTGAATGCAGGAGATATACAGGTTAGGCTGATTAACTCCACGAAGGGCTCTACGGCAAGGACCAAGGGAATCATCGCGTCCCATGAGGACCCACTCTCGTCACAGCATTCAGAGTTGTTGTTTTATTATTGTCGAGTGTCACAGAGATTTTCAAGTGTCGAGTGTCAATGGATTGTCAACAAACACCAAGTGAGCATCAGCAGAAAACCCCACCGTGCACCTATTCATGGTGAACGTCCCCTATTCACTGGTTGAATCCCCCCTGTTCACTGTATGTACCTTCCCTGTTCACTGATGGGTACCCATGCCCACCAGTGAGCAGAAAGATAAAAAACGAGGTTAGTGTATAACTCACATTTTGTATTAAGTTAAATTAATTTGCTTATGGCTATTCCTTGTAGTAATGTAAAGGACTTATACGAAGTTTTCAAGAATCTCCAGGACAAAACGCAAAGCCAGTAGACTGATTTTTCAAAAGGGGTGTTCGCTGGTGGGCACTCTCCCCTACATCTATTAATTATGACGCGTTTTGCTTAAAAACAATAATACACCGTGACCATGCCAAAAAGACTTAATGTTATTTACTCTGTGGCGCCTAGTAGTTTCATGAATAGTAACATTTACTTCCAAAAAGCTTTACAACATTGTGACCATGAGTATTTGATCTACCGTGATTGTGACCTCTATCAACGTTATGACGAAAAAATCTATCCTATACCAGGTGTGCACTGAATTTAACAGTGTTTCCATGCTGCGATGGCCAAATGTGTACTGCCACTGTTTAGATGGAAAGATGCAAAACTAGTTCCAAATTAACCCGCGAGTTACTGGGGGGCTATTAATTATAGCCCCCTTCCGTTATTCTGCAATATCTCCTAAACGAACATAGGTATCGTCACCAAATTTTCAGTACCTTATCCCACATCAATTTTACACATTCAGCCCGATGGACAAAGATGAGGTTATGATAAGTTAACCGGAAATAACGTCAGAGTGACGTCATGTTCTGCGTTTTTTGTTGAAAAATGAGGGTTTGCGGAAAACGCTGACAAAGGTACAGTTTTGACGATAAACTCAATTGTAATACACCACATACGACAGGTAATAAGTTGGGCTATCAAACTGCTACCTCTATTTTTTTTATTGGCTGAAAGTCAAAATTTTGATCAATCCAAAGACATTTTTGGGGTTTTTGAAAATTTAAAAAAGTTTTAATTAAAAAAAGTGAATATGTATAATTGAGATTATACCAATGAATGTGTGTAGCAATTTTGAAGTCAATATCTTCCAAAAATGACCGAGTTATAACCTCTCAAAGACAAAATTAGACCACCTTTTCTGTATAACAATACGTACAAATTGCATTTCCGTTTTTTTTTCCTTATTTTTTATGGAACAAGATATTTTCTAAGGCCATTTATCGCGTTACATGCGATAAACGAACCCATAAACATGTGTTACAACTCCTAATTACCGTAATCTTCAGTTTTACCTCGTGACCTCGGATGACCTTGACCTGACCCATGGTCAAAATTAGCTAAGAATGGTAGTTAGAAGTGTCAGATGCACGAATCATACCGATTTACTAACTTATTATGCGTTTAAATATCGCATTTTGGCGCGACAAATTGCGACCAACCGGACTTTGATGGCACGGTCAAACATTTTGTATTTGACGTGACCTGTGACGTCATCGGTGACCTTGATGATAACAATATTAGGTTTCCCTAGACAAATTTGTTAGGGCTATCGAATTCCGTTCGAATTTTTAAGATCGGTTTAGTAGTTTCGGAGATCAGCACCCCCCCAGTAAGTCGCGTTACAGACTTACTGGGGGGGGGGGTCTGTAACACCCCAGTAACTCGCGGGTTAACCCGGCAGTCACTGGGGTATTTCTGTAACACGAGTCACTGGGGGGGGGGCTTTTTTAGCCCCCCTTGTATCTTCGGAACCAATCAAACGATCGCGCTGAACCAAACGGCAATCGATAGCCCAGGAAAGTTCATCGACGTAAAATAATTTGTGTTGCCATAGAGGTCAGTGGTGATGTCACAGGTCAGGTCAAAGGTCAAAATTTACAGACAAAATTGTATAGACCATATTTTTCATTCAAATCAGTTGGTTGCAACCATGATCACCCAGATTGCTCTCAAATGTATGACACACATCCAGAATGAGCTAATCTTTTTTTGCAAAATTTCAAGGTCAAGGTCAGGTCACATAAGGTCTTTATGCCAAACAATTATACGAAAGTCATGCAACACATGTTGTACATATTATTTTACGTGTAGGATACGAAATTGATACTCATTTTACCACCTGATTTAAGGTACGTGAATGAAAGTCAAGTAAAGGTCAAAAAGGTAAGGCAGGAGGTACGTGTAGAAACCTAGCTAGAGGAGTCGTAGGAGAGAAAGGGTCATTGTCACAAAAAAGGTCAAAATTTAAAATTGAAATTAATACAGTAAATCAATACATTTATTCTAGACGGTTTTTGTCCTTATAAATATAGTGCTTAGCTTCTTAATTTGTCTGTATTGGTCAAAAAGGACACAAAAATGACATGTCAAAATTTGGGAACGTCTCGAGTTACCGCATCATAATTAGATGTCATCACTCATCGAAAATACAGATATAATTTTGAAATTTAGTTATGGTTGTTGAATATGTAATAGTTATGTAAAATATATTCCGTTTTTTTAAATATCTTTAAAAAGCTTTGTTTTTTAAACGTTTTTTTTCAAAAAAGTATTTTTTTTTGAAAATTTTTGGGTTTAAAAATCAACTTTTTTTCAAAATCTAGATGGCCTATTGTAAAGCCCGTGGAAATTTGAGATCTCTCCTTTTTCGGATTTCAATTTTGTCTATACATGACATTCGTACAGTCTCCTAAATTTTTAGCTATTTTTGGTGGCGAAATCGTGTGTTTAGTGAAGTCACAACTTTGCTTCATCCAAAAAAATTCTGACGAAATTAAAAAAAAAATGCAAAGGGTGTAAAAGATGCCCAGTCAGGTATAGAAGTTTGGCGTTGATAGCTGCATTTTTTCGTTAGATATTTTAGATATTCCTCAGGGGGGGGGGCTAAAAAAGCCCCCCAGTGACTCGCGGGTTAAATGCAGTTGAATTTTATTTCTGGGAATTTTTGATTGAAACTGCACTTTGTTCTACAAAACATAAGCAAATTTTCGTAGACAATGCCGTTGATCTAATTTAGAGTTAAAAGATCATCAGAATCAAAATTTATAACCTTACTCTCATTATGCCAAAAAGATAATTTAATAAAAGTACAACACAAGATTGGAGGCTTTCGGCTTGCGCCTTCATCAGCCATGAAGAATAGCTGATGAAGACGCAAGCCGAAAGCTTCCAATCTTGTGTTTTACTTTTATTAAATTATCTTTTGGGCATAATGAGAGTATGGTTAGAAATTTTGATTCTTATAATGTCTCTCAAAACAGTGTTAAAAAATATTCAAGGTTAAAAGATCATAGTAAAAGACGGGGAAGGGCTGACACCTAGCTCCAAGGTTGGGGGGGGCGTCACCCCTGCAGGTCCAAAGTTGAGGGGGCGAGTTGCCCCCACTGCCCCCATGGTTCCCACGTCCCTGCTGTTCGGCAGCAAAGCGTTTGCATCAACGCCTTGGCAGTGGCTTACCCAGCGCTATGCCGATGCCGAGATGCCAATTCACAAACTCTCTCTGTTACGAGGATTAAAAGTCCGCGTCGCATAGCGCACTACAACATGTTGTGCACAATAGTCAAAATCGCGCCATTTCTGTCCATACTCAGCTTCCATATGCCATAAACATTTACTTTTCCCTCACTTGTTTTTACTTTATTACTCTCCTTTTGCCGTCGAAAGCATGTGGAAAGTTGTGCTTTCTAATACAGATAAGAGTGGTCGTGTAAAAGTGGGGCTCGCCCCCCCCCCAGCTCCAAAGTTGGGGGGGGCAAGTGCCCGCTCTGCCCCCGCCGGCTCCACGTCCCTGTCACTGATACGTCCAGGTCACGTCAATATACAAATATATTTGACCGTGCCATCAAAATTCCGGTGGTCGGCATTGTCGCGCAAAAATGCGATATTAAACGATATGTATTATGCGATATGTATTCCGGTTTTTTTGAAAATTCAAACTTTTTTTGAAAAATTTCACAAAACAACAAAAATGTATTTGGATTTCTCAAAACTTTGAGTTTCAATTTTTGCAAACATCAAAGATAGCAGTTTGATAGCCCAACTTATTACCTGTCGTTTGGTGTATGACAATTGAGTTTATCTTTAAAACTGTACTTTTGGCAGCGTTTCCCGTAAACCCTCATTTTTCAACAAAAAACGCAGAACATGACGTCACTCTGACGTCATTTTCGGTTGACCTATCATAGCCTCATCTCTTTCCATCAGGCAGAATGTGTCGAATTGATCTGGGACAAGGTACTGAAAGTTTAGTCACGATACCTACGTTGGTTTACGAGATATTGCAGAATAACGGGAGGGGGCTATACATAGACCCCACAGTAACTCGCGGGTTAAGAGTGCAAAGTGCACGTTGCACGAGCCGCAAGAAGCTTTTGAAATCGGGATTTATTTCCGATTTCTGGATTTCTGGGGCCTGCAGGTCACACGTGTCGATGCAGCTGCATCACACTTTGTGAAAAGATAGACGCTATATGACGGTACCTGCTTTTTGAGGTGGCGATGTGGGCCGCACATGGCGCCATCACGGGACATCGAAACAATTTTAGGGGACCTCCGCGTGTGAGATTCGTATCCGAGCATGGTGAAAAACTACGGGTATCAAAACTGGTGTGTGGATAGAGAATGAAAGCAGCTTCCACCATTTGTCACATTCATCGTGCCCACCTGACATCTGACCGATATGCGCGTGAGCACGTGACAAGGGCAGAATGGGTGTTAATTTGTACCCTCATGGGGACATCCGACAAGGTGCTTTGTTTTTTAGAACGGTGAAAACTACGGGTACCTAAAACGGTGTGTGTATATGAAATGAAACTGACTTATTCTATTTGGCACTTCCATGGCTTCCATCCAACCGATATTTGCGTGAGTCGTGACCACTGACCACGTGACAAATTACACGTTACACGTGTCAATTATACGTTGCCAACTAATTGCACGTGGTGTAAATTAGTGCCCTTACATTAAACCGCGCATTTCCCGCGCCCGACTGAGGGGGGTTTAACACCCCCACCCCACCTCTTCTAAACCTCGGCTCCTATGGCACGTATACCAAACAAACAACACTGTTTGAACCATCAATCAAGAAATAATTCGAAACAATGTCAGATTTTTTTTCATTCATGTAAAATTCAGGTCAGCAGATGTCATCAAAGGTCTTTTTTTCAGTGTTTAGGACAATCGCTCCAGAAACCCCAAAATATCTCTGGAACTATCTAAATATGCTATCTAGAAACAAACGACAAGAAAACAATCGACAGCCATTGCAATTTTCAATCGACCTAGTAATCCTCAATTTTGACCTCAGGTCAATAGTTTGGGCTCTAGAGGTTATTAAAGTAAAAAATTCTGATTTTTTGCTACAAATATTTTCGCAAATAACTGTTTACCTAATAAAGATAACGCAATAATGCTTACGCCATCGTGTTGGTCTCGTCAAGGTGCTTTGAAATTTGTTAACTTTGATCATGTTAGATCAACTTAAAAAAATGTATCAGGTCAAGGTCAAGTGGTGACCCAAATAGGCCGTGTTGCATAGACGTGTCTCAACGTGACAAACACATTTTTCGAAAGTTGCATTTCTCTATCTGCATTATTCCCAGAGTTATTGACGAAAAAGTGTTGGTGACCTCGTATGACCTCAGATGATCCCGTATGGGTCAATGAACGAAACCTGCACTTGGATCACACATAATATCCTATGATAACATTATCCAGATGGAAATGGACTGATTTCCTCGAAAAAGAAAGCATTTGAATATTTATTTTTGAACACTAAATGGGAGTCACAAAAATACCTGACCTCGGTCACCGAGATAATAAATTCGAGGCCAACATTTTCATATACTGATGACTTATGCAATTCTTATTTTGTATATCGATCCCTTAAAAACTGTGGTCATAACACGACTGCAAACTTTGTGGAAGGTTAGGTCACTTGACCTGACCTGGTGACCTGACCTAATCTGACACGAAATTCGAATTCTTGCAAAATGTGCGGAAAGGGACAATGATAGGTTATGCCAAATTTGACGGCACTTCGCGACCCCGTTTTTTCGTTATCTAGATAAAGCCGCAGGGGGTGTTCAAACACCCCCTAGTGGGGCGCGTGTTAATTGGTAGTCGGAGACCACAATTAATGCCGGGTAGATTCATGAAATAATCAATGCCGGGTCAAAACATCCAGTCATAAGTTTTTAATGACTCTGTTTTAGTCGTCGAGGAGGTGCGGTAATATTGTCGCTGATGCTTGACTGACTCGGCTTTGGGTTCGCCTCTGACGTCGTTGCCGTTGGCAGCGCCGTCAGGACTCAGTCAGAGGTGTTTGTCATCCTATCCTCGGGCACGGGATATGGTGTCATGGCGGTGTCAGCGTTCCATCGTGGTGCGTACCTTCATACCCTGATGAAACACAGCAATACGCGAGGTGGCTCGGTTCACGGCGGATGTCGATTTCCTCTGAAGGGTTCAAGATCATCTCATTCATGACTCATGTCAAACGGGTGTCATGCACGTATGATCCGTCGCGTGCGTTGCGGTCACTCCTGTCATATGTGGTTATTGTCCCTTCATGGAACAAAACGCCGGCATCTCTTCTCGTATCCCATTTATCCTAGCCCACACACAACTCGCTAGAGGCGGATTTAGGTTTGGACAGAGGTGCAAAAAGTGTCAAGATGGTCACGAACACAAACACAAAACGCAAAATGAGTCACAAAAACTAGAATAATTAGGAGAAAGAGTTAAGATCACAAATTATCTGCAAATTACTATTTCTTATCAAATGACCCCACTTACCGCCGCCGGGGATCCGGACAATGACGTAACGACTGGTTGGTTTGTATAGTTATGTGCAGCTACTTGAGAAGCGACGACTTTGAGCGGCCTGGGCCAGGTTTGGGCGCGTATTTATGGGCATAGTTTTTGCCACCCCTCCGTTACATCACCCTCCCCTCTGCATGCCCCCCCCCCACACCAACAATGTCCTGTGCCCCCTCCATCAACACCCTCCCTTCCTGCCCAGTGCAGTGTCTCGCCCGTGATCTGGCTCGGAATAAACTTTCTCCGGGATCTTTCAGAACGGGAGGCCACTCCGACACATTCGAATGTTGTGACAAGTTCGTCGGAGACACACATGAAGGAAAAAGTCCATGGCTTGAAACCTGAAGGTAACCTTCACGCAATGGTCACAATGGTCACAGTTAAAGTGCGCGCACTTTGGTCGCAGTCGCAATAGTGAAGGAATAGTTCCACCCACTTTGTGCGTAAGTTTCTGCAAGCGCTCAGTCGCTTCTTTGAATATTTTTGGAGTGGTAAATACAAAACTTCACGTGTCTTTTAGAACCTGAAAAGATTTAAATAGCACCAGAATTTCATTACAATCACTTATATTTACAGATTTCCCCAAAAAAAGCTTAATTCTATATTATTTTGTAATAACTATAAGCTTCATGATTTAATGTACAAGCTAGTTCATAAAGGTCACTTAAATTGAAAATCGGTCACCTTCGCACGTGGGCAAGTGCGTAAGATTTTGCACCTCTGGGTTTGGAGTTTCGATGGGCAAAATTCCTTCTTCGTTTCATCAGCGTTAAAGGGACACTCCCACCTTAAAAAATGTGTCAAATGTACGTCGTTTGTGGTGCAAAATATGAAGTGTATGCTGCCGAACACGATTATGACATTTGTTTCTCACAAACAGTGCTCAATTTCATAAAAAACACACATAATCGTTTTTCCGGTTTATCCTGACACCGTTTCGTTTCGTTCATTTTTATCCTGACACGTTTTGCTTGACATTTTATCCTACATTCAAGCGGATCAGGATAAATCTGAAAAGATTGTTTCGGGACGGACGAAAATTTTTGGTAAACCACAAAAACCCGTCAACGCGATTCTGTGGCTATTTTAATTCGAATCGCTTCGAAAAATCGCGCTTAATCTGACATTTTGTAGCATAATTGTGCGCCATAAACACTTCATGCTTACATATTGCTTCCATATTTTGCAAGGGAAGGAGAGAAAAGGGGTTTCTGAGAATACTGACGACCGGCCATGACACAGTTCATTTCATTGCAATTAAAAATGTCAGGATAAAACCTTTTATGCTGACTTTCACGGATGTCAGTATAAATTGAGATCTGGACGTCTCCCATCAAATACACTGTTCAATTTTATTCTGACATTCTTTTGTCAGTATAAACTGAAAATTTCTTCGAAAACCGCGTTATCCTTGACATTTATGTCAGCATTAAAGGCAGAAAACGAACACAGTTTTTAAATTCTGGCTGATGACTCGATATGGTTGAGCTTTGGAAATAGAGAAAACTTTCACCGGCCACCATATGTTATGATAGGTGTATGCTAATGTATTGCCAAGGTAAAACAATCGACTATAATCAACATTTAGTAAAAAAGAGACCGACGACATCGGCTCAGAATCCTCATTCAAATACACTGGGGGATGGGGATGTTACAGATGTCAAAATAAACTCAAATTATTATGTAATTCGACCTCGGTTGGTTGTTTTAACTATATATCATACATAATTTTAAATGCCAAGCACGCAAAATGGCTATCTCAACTCAAATCTTATGTTAAGGTGAAACAGTCCCTTTAAGTTATTGAGCGGGAAAAGGGCGTCGGATTGTCAGCGTGAAAATTCGTTGAGCTCCGTCAAAGAAGAACTTAGGTGATGGGAGAGGGCCCGCCGTCAGCGAAATGTTTTGACGGTGGGAGGGGGACAAATCACTACTTCCCAAAACACAAATAATAAGTTTCCGGAACAGTTTTGTAGATAAAAACAGACGTATACGGTATATTGTAAAGACGTTTTCAACATGATCATTTGTGCTAATAATATATTATTTTATTTAAAAGAAAAATCAAAATATTCTAGCGCGTTTCGATTAACAAATCAACATCAGAGAAGTACATTAGTATAAGGTATACCTACATTTGTTTGGGGGGCAATGCGGTTGGGGACAACTATAAGTTGTTTTGTTGCATTTAACCCTCCGCACCGACGGCGGCGGAATCCGCCCCCCACAGGTTTTTTCCGTACTAGCGGAAAACGGCGGCGCGTAGCGCCGCAAAATTTTGTATGGCGTTCCGGGCATCAATTCCGCACACTTTCTGAAAAAATATGACTTCTTAACTTTCAAGGTTCACGTGTCAGGTCACATAAATGACCTGACCTCAAAGGGGTCACGTTTTTGTAAGTTTGACATCTTGCCGAAGCCACAGTGGTAACCAAACAGTTCAAACTCACAGTGTGTAATAAGGCCTTGCGATATCTACAGTTCGTTTATCTTGGATTTTTATCATCGGTGGGACTGAGGGTCATGTCATTTTTTGAGACCTCACCATTATTAAGTCCTATGGGAGGAACAAATTGAAATGCGCACAATCGAACAAAACCTGGCTAAATGTTTGTCAGTTATTCAATCCGTAATCATTATTCTGAAGCAAAAAAATAAGAATGGAAGTTGTATTTTTCTTCCGTGACCTCGTTAGGTCAAATCCAATGTGCCAAAAGGTCATATGAGTTTTTGTACAATAACTCTGTTTACGTAGAATAGAGTACTGTTTTTTTTTTTTTTCTGGTTTTCACCATTCTGATTTCTTCTTGTCAACCTCCATCGATAGACATAAAATTTTGACTTGGAACCTTGACATGCCTCAGCGTCAGTTTCAGGTAACTTTTTTTAGTTTGACCTTAGCTCAGATAAAAAGATTAAATGGTTCGAGCGCCGTGATGTGAGAACAGTTGATGGTGCTCAAAATGATGCTCTACGTTAAACACTTAAGAAGATTATTTAACAAAAAACTATATTCAGTAAAATTAGCATTTTGACCTTCGCTGACTCTGGAGGCCTTTACTATTGAACGATCTCAAATGAGAGGACATTGCTGCAAAGAGTGTTTTCAAAGAGCATTGCAGGCTTTTTTCGGATTGCTCCTAGCCATTGTACGTTACTGAGCTCAGCCTGGATTATGTTTGAAGCAGTTTTTCCAATTTACTCGAAATATTTGGGGAAAATTGGACCTTTTTGTACCTCTGGTGACCTCAATATTGACCTGATCAAAAATAGCTAAGTATTTTCGCTAGCTACTCGTCACGGCCCTACCTCACGCCTTTTGTCCGTTCTCGCTACGTTGCGTGGTTTTTTGGAGATCTCGGGGGGGGGGCGGTTTATCGCGCCCCCCCAGTCGATTCGAAGATTGGCTCAGACCCGATCGCGTGCGAGGGTTAAAGATGCAGCGTACTTTTTCTATATTTTTTATTAATTATCTCATCACAATTTAAATCCCCTTTCGTCCTAAATCGACCAGTTAACGTTTCGTATCTGTTAATTAATATTATTGATCTTGTTTGTGACGTCACAACCTAGTGACATGTGGCGGGACTTGCGAAGCTTGACCGGCACGGCGTAGGGGGAGGGGTAAACTGTACCCCTCTCGTGGTTTCTCAATAACTTGACAACTATGACAGATGGCGACGTCAAATTTAAGATACCTTATGCAGCATCAATTTGACGTCTTCTAAAAAAATGCTGAAAATGATGCAGAACTTTGGGAGATAATGACGTTTTAATGACGTAATGTCATGCCATTTTGGGTGGCAAAACGATAAATAGTAGAAAATATAGCCTAAAAGCAAATTGGCTACGGAAAACGTAAAAGGAAGTAAATTGCATTTGTTTAAATAACAATCTCGGATATTTCTTTTGTTTTTGACCCCTTAAAATTCAAAACAACTGATTTTTCGGAAATTTCCCACAAAATCGATTTTTTAAATAAATACTCTAAAAATGGAGTAGGTTTATATGAGAGAAACAAGTATAAGAGATGCCCAAACAAAATTTAAAATAACTGCAATATCTTTATTTTTCAGTCACTGATTGTTTCCAAAGTATGGGAGACGTATGGGACAACTAATGACGTCAGCTTTTAGTTAACTGTTTTATTTTTTACCAGATATGGATAAATAAATGTCATTGCTGTATTTATGAGATCAAGCTGGTCTACAAACATGCCCTGTTTATGTATATTTATCGGTCTCATCAAATTGAGTCTAAAAAAATGAAAATCAAATTGACAAAACATAAAATTTATCTAAAAAATTGTCAAATTGAGTCTCAAATTTTGACCTTTGATGACCTGACCTTGACCTTTTATGGAGCCACGTTGTGAAAATGGGTGCTGCTATCCAATTATAAGCACGGGTGGAGTTTCCTATTCAGATGGTGGAGCAACTGCCCCACCAGCTTTGAGTCTGGTCCCACCAATTTTTGTCAGATTTGAAGGTTTCCTTACATTTAAGTAGTGACATTTGTCGCTTTAACCATGCACAAATGTCAGATTGAAAGGTTTTCTGACGTTAAAAAGTATTTTGTTACCTTTAACATACAAACATTCAGTCAACATGACATTTTGTCCCACAACTTTTCTTTCTGATAAGCTCCACCCATGATTCTAAGGGTAAAATAACGCCTAATACATATGTCGCAAGACTTCCGTAGAAATATTGGCTACAGTGACCTTTTATGACCTGATTTTGACATTCACCTTTGCTTACAATTTCACTTTTACTTTATGCAGGACACGCAGTGTACCCTTGAGAGATTTTTGTGCATTATTAGTCTTAATCTAAGGTTTTAACTTGAAAGTATGAACCAGTAACTCAAATATTTTATATATTTTGACATAACTTTTTATTTGTATTTTTCATCGGGGTCAGCTTGTTGCCATTTCCCGGAGACTATGGTGCCGGGGAGGGGGGGGCCTGGGGTTGGTGGACCCCCTGGGGATTCCCTCCTCTCTGAGCCTAGGGATTTGATCCGGGCGGCTATCCCCGGAACCGGCACCACCGGGAATTGAACCCGGGGCCTGCTCCGTGGAAGTCCGAAGAGATACCACGGAGCTACCGGTTCCCCGTTTGACATGACCTAACCGTGACCTGATATATGACCTAAATTTAAATACTTCGGGTATGCAATAGATTCGTCTTATTGAGAACTTTTGATTGCCACCTTGCGCGTGTCGCTGCGGTCATTGGTTCGGAGTATGCGAGGGGGAAATTTACCCCCTATGCCGCGCGTTCTGCTGGAGACAACTACGCCGCGCGGGTTAAACCGCGCCGTGCCGGGGAGGGTAATGTGACGTCAACGCCCGGTAGTTACAAAGTCAATCCAGAGATGGCGCTACCGTCAGGTGTTGCCACTTTCGGCGGCCGGACCGTTCTACCTTCCTATGTGGCCTGTCTGATGGTACTGTGGGACTGAGTCACCTGATAGTACTGTGGGACCGAGTCACCTGATGGTGACGTGGAGCCACCAGCGATCGTAATCAGCAAGGCAAGGAAGCAGAAACGGCATCGAGAGACACGTGATCGGTGCGGCTCTTCACCCTAAGCGGCATTGTCGAGTGTATAATGCAGAGCGATTATATCAGGTAACTTGGCGGCCTGGCTGGTGAGGCAGTTATGTACGTGGCTCACGTATTACTGCTCTGGAACAGAAGACGAGCGTTTTCGGGTAACAAAATGGACGAATTTGTGGATGTGTTTGCGAGAGGTCAGTATGTAGGTTATTTTTAACATATTGTTCTGCTTTTGAAACGTCATTTAGGTGTACTTATATGCTCCCGAGTAGATAGTTTTGAGATCAGCAAACTTTCAGTCAACAGTTTATTGACAATAACAACAACAAGGGAAATACCATAAAAGATGACAAGCATGGAACAGAGTAAAAAGGCTTAAACCAAGATTTCTGAGGTTCCAAAGCAACCCGAAATCACTCAAACAGGAGGCACTTGAATGAATAACTATCGATTTAAAAGCCGAACTCGAGGTAGAGCAGCGACCTGGAGAGACCCGGACCAGCCGAAGTCTTCAGTTCCGTCCCGCGTACCCTGCCTCAGTTACGGACATGACGCACACAAACACATATTAAAACTTGGCCCCGTTTCCCAGGAAATGCCGGCTGCGGCACAGCTCGGCCTGCAACTTTTACGTAAGAAGACACTAGAGGCTGTCTGCTGCCAGCGCCTGAGCCTCTGGGTCCTGCTTCACCGCCAAACGAGGAGGAGGGCTCCGAGATCCCCGTCTTCCTTCTGTAGACCCAATGCCACTCAACACACAACAACAATAGCATGAGGGACACGCCGACCGCCTGGCCTTCCTTAGCCCTGAACTGGAGAGCGACAACGCCCCGCCTGCTTGTCAGTATATCACATTGTTAATATCATTGGTGGCTTTCCTACGTTATGCCCTCTTGGTATTTACAGATTCAGCGAGGCCAGCTGCGGTGGTGGAAAACAAAAGATTTTACAAAAGACGAAAGGAAACCTACCCAGGTATCCAGTAATGCCAGTGGGGTCCTGCTACCACTATCACGCACAAACAATAAATACATATTTTCAGCGCGCGCGTCGCGCCGGTGTCAGGCCGGGTCTCGGTGCGACCGCCTTCGGACAGGAGTGGACACACACCGGGGGGTCGTCGGTGGGAGCAAAGCAATCCCATCAGAGGAGATCACGTCTGGAGATCACAGCCGCCAGCTAATGCTGATCGAAATATTGACTCTCATAATTTGTTCACTCTATAAGGAAAATTCTGAAAGTATGTCGTGTCATAGCACGACTAAAACGAAACATTCGATGAATTAAAACTATCCAAAGGACTACTCATTTAAATATTTTTGGGGTAAACAAATGGGTACCGATATGTTTCATCTCCAAAGGCTAACTGGGCTGTTACTTTTCGAGCTCGTGTCGAGCTGCTGCTCAACTGGAGTCGACCTGCGACCACCGATTACACGTGTGTTCTCTCCCTGAAGACGATCGAGTAAGAGGCGACAGGAAGCGCCAGACATCCGGGCCGCATGTGCTCGTTCACCATGCGTGTGTTCTTGGGGCAGTCGGGCAATGCCACCTCGAACTTCTGCAGGATGCTGCCGACCGTGAGGAAGGTGATGTTGGCCAGCATCTTGGAACCCATGCAGCTGCGCTTTCCGGTGGAGAAGGGCAGGAAGTGAGGCGGCTTCACCATGGCTCCATTCTGTACGAAGCGGCCGGGGTTGAAGGCGGACGGGTCCGTCCACAGCTTGGGGCTCATGTTAAGCTCGTAGTTGTTGATGAATACGATGGAGTCTTTGCTGACATCGTAGCCGGCGATGGTGGAGTCGCGGGAAGCGACGTGAGGTACGATGGGACTGCTGCATACGCGCAGGGCTTCGTACATGGTGCTCTCTGTGTAGGGCATGCTGGTGCGATCATCTAGGGTAAGCTGACGGTCACCGATATGCGCGTCCAGCTCCTCGTGTACCTTTGCCTGCGCATCTGGGTTGCGTGCGATCTGCAAGGAGAAACGCGCTGCTATCAGTCACAATCGTCATCTACAGCGGACGCGAAGAGTTCTGTATCAGCATCAATGTGATAAAACAGTGGATGATTCATGGTAATCTGCAAAATACGCTGTAAATTTGTTAGCCGTATGATGATAAGTGCTTTGATGATACATGGTCACCATCCGAAATCCTATTGCTAAAAATAGGTTAGCCCATGTATGTCAACTCATTGCATCTCGTAGAATCGACCCCCAAGTTCAGAAGCACGGCTGGTATATTTGAAAATAATGAGGATGTTCTTTGTGCCGTTCACCCACCTGAGTGATTGTCTGCATGATGATGTTTCCGACGGCTGAGTGTCCTCCGAGGAAGTCTTCCAGCTCATAAAGAGCCGTCGTCTCCGTGATCTGCTCGTGCTCTCCTTCCTGGGTCTGTCGAGTGAAGAGGAACAAAGGTTAGAACGCATTTCTTTCGCATTGACTTAATGTTGTTTAGGTAGTTGATACATGTTGTAGGATACCATGATAAGAAAACAGATCATCAAGACAAAATTACTTTAATGTATGCTTGCAATACAATATATTGACTTACATTCATCCGTCTAAGGAGCATGTCCACGAAATCCCTGGGACTGTCGTAGTCGATGGTTTTCTTGTGATGATCCACGATCTTCTCGCTGATGAACTTCCTGATCCGGCAGGAGAGCGTCCGCAGGTGCTTCAGCGTGCCCATGCGGAATATCTTGAGCCACTCAATGAAGTCCATGGCGTAGCCCTGGTTGATGTCCCAGAAGACCTCGTCAAACTCGCGCACGAGCCGTTGGTACTCAGGGTCACACTGGTCGAACTTGATTGAGCAGAGGTAGTCACAGAAGATGTTGCACGACATCATCTGGACGAACGGCTTAAAGTCCATGGGCCGGCCGGCGGCGGCACGGATGGTGCGCTCCATCGCCGGCATCTCGGCCACTATCGAGTCGTTCAGCATCTGGAAGACATCGGTGCCAGGCCGCACGTGCATGAACGATCGGGCCACGTTGCGGCGAGACACCTGCTTCTTGGACCAGTCGCAGAGCGCCAGCGCTGCAAACAAAAAGAGCACCGTCAGAGCGGTCGTCAGAGCGGTCATCAGAGCGTCAGAGCACCGTCAGAGCGGTCGTCAGAGCGGTCATCAGAGCGTCAGAGCACCGTCAGAGCGGTCGTCAGAGCGGTCATCAGAGCGTCAGAGCGGTCGTTGCACACTATCGTTGTTTATTAGAGGCGGTGTGACGGCTGCGCCGCCAGGCTCCACAGCAAAAAGTGCTACTGGACCCGGCGGCGGTCATGGGTCGTCAGATGGTATCTAGCCAGCACGCCGTTCCGGCCCGCCTTGCGCCGGCGGCGGTGCCAGCCGTCACGGCTGCTACCGCCGCCGAATGAATGGGAGGAGCTGGAGCGGCGTCCAGCCGTCTCGGCCGGGCCGGGCCGCCTCTGCCCTAATGGACCGGCCACATTCCGCTTCATCTGCGGCGATCTCTATCGCTTCAAACGGGCCGCGGCGGCCATTAGGTACCGGCAGCGGCGGCGGCGGAGCGGTAGATGGCACACCTGGCCACCGCCGCCGCCGCCACAGCTCAAGTTCACCGCTGCCCAGCAACAGCCGGCAGCCATGTGAGCAGCCGCAGCAACAGTCGGCCGAGCTGCAGTGGCCATACGAGCAGCTCACCTCCCCCCACCCCTCCCGGCGCCTGCCAGCTTTACGACTGGGTCAGACGCATGTTTATCTCGTGGCCGCCGGGCCCCCACGCTTCCAATGCATGCATATGAATGCTGCCCTCGCCGCAAAACGACTAATGAAAGTCTGCAAAGCCGGGGAGCCCAAATTAATCGATGGCAATTTGGCTAGTGCACCTGCAAACAGGCCGCTGTCTAGGAGTTTCTAAGGTCATCCGAAGCGCTGCCTCGTAAGCCAGCCGAGACAGGATTACGCTAGAGCGTCGAAGAGTTGGAATTTCGGCGAAACGTGTAGCTCGTGAGCTGCGGTTGTTAGAGCCGAGTTTGCAGGAGGGAAGAACGCCTCATGGGTGCGCCGGAGGGAACCGACAGCGGCGGATGGCCCGGCATCAGGAACTTCCAGTCACTGCGGACAATTTCAGCTCTGATCTGAACAGAGGGCGTACGGTTGGCGTCGGAAGCACAGCATGGAAATCCCCAGCCGAGCGGCTGCCGGCTGTGCTGCAGGTCAGCGCGGTCGGCGCTGCGGTAAGGTACCGCTGTCGCCAGCCGCTTCCGGAGACGCTTTTAGTTCTCAGCCGCGCCCGAAGCCGCTTTTAGTCGCCAAGACGTCCGTTTAGCCGCAAGCTCGTCCGAGGATTATTAAACTCGTTTTCCGTGCCGGCAATGCCGCGAGACGTGCCGGCAGCCTCGGCGACGCGCCGGGAGGCCAACCGCCGCGGCCACCGTAAAAAACCTTGGGCGCGCTGCCAACTGTAACGAAGCCCCGCTACCCAGCAACCCCAGCTATTACGATGACTCAAGCACTGCGCCGGCCAGCTCTGTGGACCGGCTGATGGGAGAGGCTCGGCCCGCGTCAGAGGCGCACCCCGGCCGGCACCGGGGAGGTAACCGGAAGACTCTGTATCCTATTGACACGGACACACCCAGGATAGGTCAGTTGGCCGGCAGGTGTCCCTGACCGCGGCCGCTCTCCGCCAAGGCCGCGCGAGGCAGCCGCAGGCGGCGACCGGACACCGTAAACAAACGTAAACTTGACCTTCGTCGGCGCGTCTGGCGGGCGGGCCGCGGCCGGCCGGCCGTCACGCGGCCACCAGCCGCACAGGAAATACCGACCGGTGAGCTGGGTCCGACCATACCCCGCGACCCCGGCCAGTCCAACTTGGTGGAGACTGACCCAGCTGGTCCAGCAGCCGACTGGACCCTGCTGGTCCAGCAGCCGGCTGAACCCTGCTGGTCCAGCAGCCGGCTGAACCCTGCGTCCGCAGCCGGTTAACCCTGCGGTCCGCATGCCGGCTAGACCCTGCTGCGCAGCAGGCCGCTGAACCCTGCTGTCCAGCAGACCGGCTGAAACCCTCCTGGTACAGGCAAGCCGAGCTAGAACCACTGCTGGGTCGCAGGCCGGCTGAACCCTGCTGGGTCTAAGCAGCCGGCTGAACCCTGCTGGTTCAAGGCAGGCGCCGGCGGCTGAAACCATGTGGTACACGCAGCCGGCTGAACCCTCCTGGTCCAGCAGCACGGCAACCCTGCTGGTCCAGCAGCCTGGCTACTGAACCGCTGCGTCAGTAGCCGGCTGAACCTGCTGGGTCCAGCAGGCCGGCTGAACCCATGCTGGTCTAGCAGCCGGGCTGAACCTCCTGGTCCCCCGAGCAGACCGCTGGAACATTGCGCCCAGCAGGCTCGGCTGAACCCTGCGGTCCAGCAGGCCGCTGAACCCTGACTGGGCTTCCGATGCACCGGCTGAACAACTGCTGCCAAGCAGCCGGTCTTGAAAAACCCTGGTGGGTCCAGCAGACCGGCTGAACCCTCCTGGTCCAGACAGCCGGTGAAGCCCTGCTGGTCCAGCAGCACGGCTGAACCTAGCTGGTTACAGCGCAGCCGGCTGTAACCTGCTGGCCCGCAGCCGGGCTGAAACCACCTGGTCCATGGCAGTGTCCGCTGAACGCTGCTGAGCCCACGGAGTCCGAGCCCTTGGAAGAAAAACTCCTGGTCCAGCAGCCGGCTGAACCCTGCTGGTCCAGCAGCCGACTGAACCCTGCTGGTCCAGCAGCCGGCTGAAACATACCGCCCCATGATCCAGCACTCGCTAAAACCGACGCCCCTGATCCCCTTACCCAGTTTTAAACGATCCTACTGGTCCAAAAACCAGCTGAAACTGGCCCTCGTGATCCCGGACCCATTGAAACCAACGAACCCTCCCGATACTGCATCCTACTGAAACTGACCCTCCCTGATTCCGCAGTGCACAGACCCCCCCCACACCCCTTTGCTTTCGCCGCAGCGGTACTCACAATTATCGCGATCGCCGCCAAAGAGCTGGTGGTAGCGGAGGAAGTTGGGCCTGCCGTCAAAGTGGTCGCCCTTGGTGACGAGCACCTCCCGGATGCTGGCCATGTCGTTGACGACGACGGCCTCGGTGGAGCCCAGCATCAGCCCGTAGACGGCGCCGAAGCGCTGGCTCAGATCTGTCATGCACTCGTACGGGTTAGGCTTGAGTCCGAGCTGGGCCATGTTGCCGATGACGGGCAGCCCCCAGGGTCGCGGCGGTAGGTGTCGGGTGGGTCTCCTGCTGACCAGCGGCAGCCAGTCGGCCAGCAGCCGGTGGACTCCCGCCTTCTGCTCCTTGGTCAGCAGCCAGCCCAGCAGGTGGACGGCGGCCAACACGGCAAATACGGCGACCGAGAGCGGGTCCATGGTGTCAGGCTGAGTAGCTGGTGCAGCAGGGGCGGGCAGACGCGCTCTGGCCAGGCAGAGGAGACTACACGGCACACAGCGGCGCCACGCCGTTTTAAGTAGCGGCGCGCGTTGAAGTGCTGCGGGCCAATCAGCGGAGGCGGCGCCGCGCGGCCGGCCCGAGTACCCCCTGCTCTGGAGCGGGGCGTACCACCACGTTAGAGTGCTCGAGCAGCAGCGCTGCGGTGAGGCGTTCTGTGACTGCCCCTGCCAGCTTCCTGCACCCACTGGTGAGTACCAACAGTCGACACTCGCCGCTCCGCTCTCAGACAGCGAGGAGGCATGCAGCGGCTGGCCCGACTCTCTCTCTCTCTCTCTCGATTTACATTGCTGATGTGGAATATTGTTGTTTGTAAAGTTCAAGTTCAAGATACTTGTTTAGCTTTCATGCTGGGCTGGCTAGTTGTCATTCTGGAATGGATTCATCAGGTTTTGGGTTTTAAAGGGATTAGTTCGTCTTTGACATGGGTTTTGAACTGAGATAGCAGATTTGTTAAGCGGATCGAACAAATTGGTTGTGGCTGACGAATCACCTCGTATAGTTCAGTAGTTTCGACACAGTGGGTACCCTTTAGAGGACAAAGTTTTATTTCCCTGAAAATTCGACGGTAGTAGTAACTTTTAGTTACTTCTGACAAACTCTAAGTAACTCTAAGTAACTTCGACACAGGACTATTGGGAAAAGATTTGGGGTGGTTTCGGGTCATGGCAGTCTTTCGTGCCCCAAAACCGCCCGAAACTTCTTCTAAAAGAAGTTTCGGGTGGTAACCCTGTGTCGAAATTCCTTGGGTAGCAAGGTACTTCTTTTACCACAACCCATTCTCGATATGCTCTACAAATCTGCTATATCAGTTCATACTACATTAAAGGTAATTTATCCCTTTAACGGCTGGCATGAGCTAAGCATTTCTGCCCATGATATTGATTGAAGTCGCAATAGAAGGTTCCTTTAATGTCAAACAGGACCAAAAGTGCAATGCCACGACGAACATAAAATGAATATCTAGGCAGGGCACGAATACCAGTTTGATAGCACTGACTTGCTTTTGGCTCTGCCTGATTTACACAAATGCGCGCTAGCAAAACGCTGTACGATTGACTTCGTTAACTATACACAATCAATTTATTTGGTAATGCCATAGATAACTGTAGTAACTGTTAAGTGTAGTTACTCCTGTTATCTATGTGAATGCTAATGACATTGTCAAAATTAACCGATTGGTGAAAAAAATATGAGGCGCACGGCTCATCCTCAAGGGATTAGGTGATACAATGAGATTGACTAATTAAATGTCATAGGCGGTAGAACAATTTGTTTGTATTCTACTAAATACCTTACCCTAAGGCTAAGTCATCAAATACAGACTTACATTTAAAATCATGAAATGCATGAAATTTATTGTGGCATTATCTTTCCCAAATAACGTAGGTAATTAAATAGATAATATCAGTAAAACAGATCAAATTCCACAGCTAAAATCCGTTAAGTTGGCATTAAAATAATTATACTTAATACTTATTGTTCCCAGGTGTACAGGAATACTTACTAAGAACCATATTAAGAGCGTCATAGAAACTCTCTTGAACAACAGTGAACTCACTGAGTTCACTGAAACAATCAGAAGGACGATTTCAATTGCTTACTGCTATGAGAAGTAATGAGATACACATAAAACAAATACATATGTTTCATCCTTTGCGCGAGGTCTTAATAACAACACTAATTGCGTCGACGCACATAAGGATAAATCGGTCTTATGGGTGACCATAATTACTTTTTCTGGAAAAAATGTGATGTGAGGTTCAGTTGTAAACGGATTTCTAAAAAAGAAAAAAAACAATAGGCATTTTCTCGTGCATCTATTCTGAGTACTCAGAAAATCAGAGGCGTTCACTGGGAGTATCACAATGGGGTTGTATATCTCCTATGGTGCTTCGTGACATCTACAAATGCGTTTGCAGATAATGATGATACGCATTCTTGCGTTGAAAAAATTAATGAATATGGTATATTAATCCAAAGTTCGACGTTTGTGTCGTTGCAAGATTGTAATGAATGCCAAAAGTTGAATAGGGGCAAAAACCGAAAAAAAATTAGTGGTAATTTTTATTCAACACGCTGTCAGGTCTTTTTGAACGATTTTAATCGCAAGTAATTGGGATTAAGAGATTCAATTGAAGATTACATATGACGGATAGTTGTCTGTAATTCAAAAATCATAGGCGTTGAGCCAGGTCACATAAATATGGAGGTGAAAAAATGCATACTGAAAACAATTTTTGTCGGTCTTATTTAGGAATAATTGAAACTTTTGTTTTACTCGTGACAATCAGCCAAATAGTTATTAGTGCATTTTTATCCAATAGGCGTGCCAGGTTAAGAAAAAGGGAGGACAAATAAAACAATTATAACCAAAGCAAGTTGATGCCAAACAATATAATAAGTTACTAGCACAATATGTCTTATTTGTTTACTTATCATAGCGTTTGTCCCAGATCCAATTAGGGGAAGTTAAAATTACTAGGGATATTTACGTTCTATAGTGCTAACTAGCTCAACAGTGATTTTTTCACTTTGCAACTTCAATCAAATTTGATATCAAACTTCCTTACCCTGCCTTGAGTCACCCCAATTACTATAATCGTCCGTTAAAGATCTCTGGTGCGTGTTTCATCCAAAAACTGCAGTAATATGTCATTGGGCATCAGCATCTTAGTTTCCTTTGCATAATATGACCCCTTTTCTTCGATTTCTGAGCGCGCCACTGCAACAAATGATATTATTATATTTCCCTTTGCAACTATGTGCATATATAAATTATAATCTTCTAATACGGTCGTAAATCACTGCAATATCGTAACTCAAAATGTTAGTCACCCCCTTTTCTGCATGCCTGAACACGCCCCTGGAAGTCTATGGCATAAATATGGCAAATATGGGAAGGAGATTCTATCTTTGCATCTGCAATAGTTAAAATCGGGCCATAAATCTCGCATCTTAAATGACGCCAGCCAAACGTTTCATACTTCCTGGAAACTTCCTCTTTTCAAATCCCTGAAACCGACTCTGCTGTGCAATAGTTATGGTATTTCAATAGAAACAATTCATTTGAACTTGATTCAATCAAAATGAAGATTTTCAATCCTTTCAATCATAATGCAGTTAGAGAGAAGCCATGAAGAACGCATATCCGTGTTATTGCTAAATGTCGCCGAAAAAGCCTACCAAAATCTCGTGTAGAGCCGGCTTCTGTTGAGAATATGAACTCCAATTTCAAACCATCACATGCGAAATCGTTTTAGGACATCGTACGCACATGACTACAGCAACTTTTACTAAGGAAAGTGTATTCAAATGTGTTTAGTAATGATAGAGACGCGAAATCGAGGTCACATTTTCATTTCTGATTGAACTATTTTCGGAGTGATGCGCCCCCCCCCCCCATTGGCGACAAAAACTAAATTCCTAGATCCACCAATGCGGGCCCACGATAATCCCATAAACCAATTTTGAACAAAAGATTGCAAGCGATTCGAGAGTATTCTCCACTTGTTGAAATGTCTTTTAATTGGCCATTTGCCATTCAGGCCAAAAATGAAGGGTTGACAAACTGAGATAAAAACATCCTGGACCCCGTCCAAGTTGAAAAGCAAATTTTATATGCACCTTGAAGCATAGGATTAAGGAATAACTTAGGAGGGGTCACTATTGGTGCACTGTGGTGCAATTTTTCTGCTGCCCTTTTACATCTAGATTATACCTGACCGATCACTTCTAAAACATGCATGATATAAACATGTTGTCAAATGTTAAGGAAAACATACAACTTAATTTTAAGTATCAAATACAGTTGTCAGAGCCATAACCTTTCACTAGAAGTGCAGATGTCTCGGATAAAACATTTCTGTGGTGAGTAATAGGACATTAATATCGACTATTTTCTAGAGCAAAATGTCCCTCCGGAACACCAGGCTCGAGCCACACTGTTCAGCGCCTGTTAATGAGTCTTTCCTTGCCGACATGAACTACTTGTTTAATGTTTCTAGGGCTAAATTGGACATTTACTGGATATAAGAATGACCAAAACTGTATATTGGTGAAAATAAAATATGACAATTATGGCCACCCATAATACCGATTTATCCTTATGTGCGACGTAACAACTAATTGCGTCGACGTATGTAGCAATATTGTCGAATTTCGTTCTGGAACTTAACAATTAAAATATATATAAAAAATCTGATTCCAGCTCAAATAAAGCAACAGTGATTTTGAAATCGTGTAGGAAATTTTGGAAAGTAAATACTCGAAACACACATATTAAACATAAGATTGGTGTCGCCTAAAACGTTTGATCATGTTCAAATGCTATATTTAAACCAGCAAGGTGCATGCACTACACAACTATCACTTCAGATAGGTTTGCATGGTGAAAAATGGTTTTACAAATCAGAATGAAAATTGCGTATTTCAAGGAAGCAGGCTGGTTTTAAATATTGATATCGATGTACAAAAACAAACAGGTAACATCCATTGCTCTGATTCAACTATATGACATGACATATTGTTGACAAGAGACAAGTTGATAATATCCCATGATGTACTTACAAAGTAGTAGCAATACAGGCAAAGCCCATTTTTAGTGGACATTTGTTAACATTCACATCCCGTGTTATCCATATTAAAAAACACACTCATATGATTATAAAATATGGAATGCTCAGCTCATCGATAGGTTCATCAGCTCATCGATCGATAGGCTTTCATCACCATTTTTGGTCAAGTATACTCCGTTATTTACCAAGTGATTTCGTTTTTACACAGCTCATCCCTCTCCCTTGCAACGTTACAATTCAAATACATATTAATATTTATATTTGAAAGCATAAGCAGTCACCTTCTCTATTAACCCGCCCTTGACTACTGGTGAGAGGCAAATATTGCCCCTTGACGAACTTTCGCAATAGCTCAAAATTAAATTTCGCTTGGGAACATTCTCTTACATCCTGAGTTTACGTCTTCGGTGCGAAAATGAAGCTATCTCGTCGAAAGGTGATCGAGATATAACCAATTTCGTGACGTCACTACACATTTTAGTCATATTTGGAGCTTGCAGCATGGAGATTTGGAGCTAAGCTTGACATTGACTTCACTTAACCCTCAACCCGATGCGCCACTGAAACAATTTCGGCACTGGTTGGGGGTTCAAAACGAATCTCAACCAAAACGAAAACTAAAATGGGAAACTAAATAAGACTCGAAAACTCGAAAGACGTAGAAAAAGCGTTCAAAAAGTCTTGACAAGGATATTCGGAGCTCATCCAGACATTTTTCGGCTCAGGTCAATATTGAGGTCCCCAGAGGCCAGAGATCAGCGCATGTCACATTTCCCAAGCATAGGACTTTGCTCATAAAACCTCCAAATTTCTTGGAAACTATGATAGCTGGAAACAAACGAAAAATCAACTGAACGCTCTTAACCCGCGCACTGCAGGGGGTTCGCGCCGAACACGAACTGCAGGGGTTAATTGCCGGCCCCCGTGATATCTCACAAAAACTACGCAACGTAGCGACAAGCGGAAAACGGATTGATAGAAGCTTAGGCAAGCTCTATCCTTGAAAAGTATTTCACTCTTTTCTTGGATCAGTCACAAATTGAGGTCACCTTCATTGGTCACCAAGGCAGCATTTTCCGGTTTAGGATCCTTAGGACTACTTTATTCCAGAAAACCCCGATTAATCTTCGGAACTATGCTACTAGAGCAAATTGATTAGAGAGGCAATCGATAGCATATGAATTTGCAATCGCAAATTAATGACCTCAAAATTGATCTGATGAATAGTTGGCTCCAGAGGTCAGAAAGTGTAAAAATAACGTTTTTAGCAAAACAGCTTTTTCGTGAATAGCATGTCATAAGAAAGATAAGGAAAAACATTTTGAGCATCGTGGTTGTCTCATTGATGCGCTTTAACATATATTACGGTGCACCGGGTAAGGTCAACTTCAAAGATTTGACCTCAGGTCAAGGTCAGTTGGTGACCAGGTTAGTCCATGTTGCATATGGGGCAACGCAGACCAGACGAGCGAACCATTGGTGTAACTAACGTTCTCTTATCTCTTGCTATCAAGAGTGTATTAGGACAATTCATTTGCTGATGACCTCAGATGACGCAGATGACCTTTTTGAAATCACTTAGCAACAATGCACCTTGATCTTTAGATATGGAGCAAAATAGCATGATTAGAAAGAATTTACCTGATCCAAGCATATTCTTGAAGGAAGCATTTGTTTATTCTCCCATCACTTTAATGGGGGGTCAGAAATGACCTGACTTTTGCGTCACCGATACGAAAAATCGAGATAAACGAATTGTTTGTTTGATATTCTAAGATGAAATCTGCAAGTTTCAAAACTTTTCGAAAAAAGACTGTGCTTTGCACGAACGCAAACATTCTTATGAAAGGTGAGGTCACTTGACATGGACCGTGACCTGACCTGAGATACCTCAAGTCAAATATTTTTTCCAAAGGGGTAATTGATGCCCAAACAGGTGTACAAATTTGGCGGCGCTTGCGCACCCGCCGTTTTTGCGGCTACTCCTGAAAACTGAGGGCGGAAATCAACCCCTGCAGTGCGCGGGGTTAAAAAGTGCTCACCATTCGTTTTAATCAAATTTTAGTCAGCGTCAATGTTTTAGTTCCGTCAGAAGTCATCAATGAGCACGTTTACATTTTCTTCAAAAAAGTTTGTTTGTGAATAACTTTTGTATCGGTTAAACCTAGGGAAATAGATATATCACCATCGTCTTAGTGCTGATGTTTGGATTGACCATGACGTTTGTCTCGTCAAGATGCTTCGAAACATATTGATGGTGACCTGGTTAGGTCAACTTTAAAAATTTATATCAGGTCAAGGTCATTTTGTGACCTAAGTAGTAAGTAGTTCATGTTTCATATGACGCGATGTATCTGGACAAGCAAATTACAGTGTTGTCATTCGCACGACTTCTCTATCTTTATTATATCAAGAGTTACCAGCACACAAGTGCTAGTGACCTCATATGGGCTCAGCGGACCTTGCAGAGGTCACTGAGCAACAATTGCACCTGCCTCTTCATTATGATCTCAAATAACAAGATTCTGCATGACAAAAATGATCTCAGGCCGTTCTTATATAAAATCAAGGTACGGCTCGATTTTTCTCAAATGCTGAGACAATTTGTACTATGAGAAAGTCGTTATTATCAACACAAATACTTGAAAACGACACATGCTTAGTATTATTGATTTTTTTTTTTTTGTTATGTTTTCGAGACACCGAAGAGTAGCTCGCAGATCAGAGCCTATGATTTAAAAAAATCGAGCCGTGGCTCAATTATTTGTATAAGAACGGACTCTGATAAAATGCATATTCTCTGAATTAGAAGCAGTTGTTTATTTTACCATATGCCAAGATATCCCCTTGACGTTAGCAGTCAGCACGTGAGGGTGGTATAACATTTCAGCTCAATATTATTTGATCCGGGAATATATAATACCGCATGAGGCCGGTGTTAATAAATTGTCGAGACCGAGGTGCTTTCTTGATTTTTGAACGAGGCCGAAGGCCGAGGTCAAAATCAAGAAAGCACAGAGGTCTTGGACATTTATTCCGGTCCGAGTGGGGGTATGATTTTTACCATATGCCGCGGTTCAGTTATTACAATGTCTGTTTTAATATTTTCAATATCTTTTTTTTGTTTAATTATGACTAGGTCCTTCACCAGAGCAAGACATTATTATATTTTATAGTTAAGCTTTGACTTCGATAAATTGAGAGCCTTGGAAGCAAAGGGTGGCGAGCAAAACTTCATGAATTTCCAGTCAAATTTTATCACACACACTGTTAACGCGGCATCTGGTAAACAAATTATGACCTAGGGCTTTTTCGTCTAGACCAAGTTGTACCACACCTCTCCGGCTAATGTATTTTGATATCCCCGGCATATGGTAAAACATTTATCCCCTGGGCCAAAGTGTTTTCCCAAATCTCGTGCAAATAGTTTTAAGAGTAAAAAAACTAAAGAGTGAATGTGAAAAGTGTAAAAATAAAGAGTGTGAAAACAATAACACGAGCGAAAAATAAGAGAGATATAACAAGGGTAAAATAACAAGAGTGAGAAAAACAAGAGTAAAATAACAAGAGTGAAAATAAAAAGTGAAAAGGCGGCATATTGTAAGTTTCATTCCACACTTGGGCCGGAATAATTATTTGGGCCCTCGACCTTCCGAGACCGATGCTTCGGTCTCGGGCGGAATATTCAGCGCGGACCTCAGTCCCCAATAATTATTTTCCCGGCCCCGTGTGGTATTATATATTCCCATTCACATGTAAAGGAAGGTCACGAAATTGACCTGACCTTAGGTCACCGATATATATATATATATATATATATATATATATATATTGTGTGTATTTATGTATATCTCCTGATGTCCTAAGATGTCGATATCGACTGGTACTGATATATGTCTGAAATACTGATGTATTATATATGTCCTTAAGTCAACCGCCAGTAAAATGAGTTGGATTAAAATATATGGGCGTGGAACTTGTAAATTATGCATGAATATCGCGGCTCCGAATTGGACTTTGAACCAAGTAGATGAGAAAAGAAAGGCAATATATACCCTAATCGTTCCCGTACCTATCGTTCGTTATCGTTTATCTTTATTTAACGGCATAAGATTTCCTATTTATATATTAAGTCTTTGCCTATTAATTTCGCATTCGTAACATGTCTGATGATGATGGTGACCTGACTTTGACCTCGACCTCTCGCAACGCAATCAGTTTAACTCATGCCGAATGTATATTATCCCTCGCACCGACGGTGGGGCGGATATCCGCCCCCCACAGGTTTTTCCGGACTAGCGGAAAAACGGCGGCGCGTAGCGCCGC